>PVHY01002157.1:0-134154 GCA_004024945.1 Uropsilus gracilis | reverse complement strand
TTCTTCTTTTTTTTTTTTTTAGCACCTTCACTTCTGATTGTGCCTTTTCCCCTCTAAGATGGGTGTTGGGTCACCATCCCATCCTCATTGCCAATTGTAAGACAACTGCCCTGTTTGTGATGACCATTGTCATGCAAGCATCAGGCATCAGATCACCAATCTGCGTAGGTTCTTTATTGGTTTTAGCAGTTACACAGACATACCAGGCAGGGCAGGGTCAGGGCTCGCCTACTTCCTGGCCTCCCAGGAATCTTCACGCTCCTTCTCTGGGCTTTCTCTCTGGCATTTCTCATGCTCGCTCTCTCATGCCCACTTTGCCCCTTTATTTCCTGTCCCCTCTCTCCTAGGCCTACTCACACATCCACTGGGCCGCACAATCATGGGGGAAGACACAATATCCCAGGTGCTGGATGTATAGGTTAATGAAGGAAAAAGCATGACTAACTCACCATATAGTGGGAGTAGCATATCCATTCTATCGACTACTCCTCCTACATGTTTGTGATTTTATACTGGAAAATGGCACCCAGAGTTTGGCAGCCAGGTCAGTCTGGTCAAGGCTTGCCAGGTCCTATCGAGGACAAGCTGGAACTCTAGCCTTCTCTGCTCTTTCACTCATAGTCTCCACCCTCCCACCACTGCTACCAGAGTCTAACAATACCTGCTGTTTAGATAACTTTGTTCTCAATTAAAAAGAATTAAAAATATATTAATTGTAGATCTTTCCCAATTTGAAAATAGTTTGAGAGAGAAAAAAAGAAACCATGGTTACATTAAAAGGTGCATGCTAATTTCAGAAGCCTTAAAAAGCGAGTAAAGCTCTCTCATAATTCAAGAAATGCAGTGGGTCTACGATTTATCACCTTCCAGAGAGAAGGAAATCAGCAGCTCTCTCCCAGACAAATGTCTTCTCCCTGAGGTGGCACAGCATGGCAGCAGTAAGCCCATCCCCTTTTTGTGGCCATTACGTTGTCGATGTTCCTACACTCTCTCCAGAGCCACTGTGACAGAATACTACATACACACTACTTCTCCAGGATTAAAAGCTTCATTCCTACACCTAGTAAGGGAGACACTGATAATACAGACATGAGGGTAGGGAAGCTGAGGATCTTTAAAACAGCATCCTTATCAAGAAGGATGTTTTTTCAAGTCGGAAAAAACTGGACTCTTTCCTTAACAAAGCTCACAGAACTCTTTTTAAAAGGTGACAACGACTGGATTTGTGGAGTCCAAAGTCAACACTTAGTAGTAGATACAGTATATGTCTTATGTGAAATATTCCAGGACTTTGGCTTAAAGCCAAATACAGGGGGCAGGGTTTTGTTCCCTGAGTTCTGGAACCTCATGATGAGGAGTGAAAGTTTGCAAAGTCACCATTTGTTTGGATGGAGCATCAGGCAAGTGTGCAGGAAGGGGTGATTCAGTAAAGACTTTTCAAAGAGAAGCTTCTATCAGACCTTCTTTCCATCTCTGTTCACGAGCCTGCATGCATGTTGTTCTCCACCCCTCCAATAAAAGCTAAATGGCCAGAATAGGACCAGATAGTATCACATGAGCTAACATGTGGCAGCATCAGGGCTACAGCAGGAACTGTAAGACCTTTAAGTGCCTCCTTGCACTCAGGGGCCTCAGCCTCTTACCTAACCCTAGCTCTAGACCTGACATGTGACAATGCAGTGAAAGTTATAAAACACTAAAAAAAAACAAACAAAAAAAAAAAAACAAAAAAACAGCCAAGCTTCCAAGATCTCTTTTCCTGTTAGTTTCCACCCATGCTATATGGCACGCCCATGCACAGGGCAGTCTCACTGTCAATGCAGGCACATGGGTAAAGAAAGTCCTGGTGGATTCTATAGGCTTACTGCTCTCAGGGAACCAAGTGCACAGGCATAGCAGGCAGGAAGGCTGGGTTAGCTGTATGGCAAGCAGGCAGGCAAGGCCCATCAAGGGGACTGACAGGCAGGCAGGCAGGAAACCCAGTATATCAGCCCCCACCCCATGAATCTTTATACTTTTTCTGATCTCTCTCTGGGTTCTCTTTCATCAACTTATGCTAAGTCTCCACACTTATTATAGCAGTCGGTAGAAGTAATAGTGTCTTAGTGCTGCTAGTGCTGCTGCTGCTGCTGCTGTTGTTGCTGCTGTTGCCAACACTTTTATCCCTACCTCTAGACTCAGGTGTGCATACTTACACATGTATCTACCCTTGCTCTTTGGATCTGGGGGACCACAAATATAGGTGCACATGCTCAGTGCTCATGCTCCTATGCACCTTTTGCATTAACACAAACAAGGCTGCAGCAGGTGATTGACATAGTCTATTCATGTAAAAAGCCTAATTAACTTTTACCCTACATATACCAACCTAATTTCCAATCCCAACCTGGGCCATACTAATTTTGATTGGATCACTGAGGTTCCTTTTCATCTACCTGCCACTATGTCCTAGGTGTCTGCTCTCTACCAAGTTTGTAATTAACTTCCAGTCCCTAGCCCATCCTCCTCAGAATATGTTCTACAAAGAAGAAAGGAAGCTAGAGGGCCAGTCTTGTTTCTTATTAAAAGATGATGTTGCCCTGCTGACAGTCTTCATTGCCAAGCAGTGATATCTAGAACTGAAGACAGATGGAGGGATTTACTGGGAGATGGGCAACTCCCTGCTATTTTAAGAAGCTGGGAAGCTGTACAGAGTAGTGCCCTCTGCTGCCCTCTGTGGCCAAAATATCAATGTCTCCAGAGATAGTCCTCTTATTTGGGTTCCATCTCTTCCCACCATTGTCTTTCAAAGCTTTTCTCCTTTCCTTCTTCATATATTTAAAAACGCAGAATGGGATGTTCCAGCCACATGCCTAAATCTGATGTACATGCTCAGCTCCTTCCCGAAAAGGTTGTGAAACTGAATCCTGGAAGAAATTTCTAGAGGTCATTGTATCCCTCTGCTCTGCTCTGCCCAAAGCTGGGACCAATCCTTCTGGGAATTACAGTGCTTTTAGTCAATCTCTCAGATGCTGCCAAAGCCCAAGACTTCTCAAAGTTACTTACTGGGCTGTACAGTTATTTATCTCAGCTTGGGGATTTTCTCTTACAGGGAAAATGAAAAGAATTATGACTGATATGTTCCAAATTGATCTTTTATCTTTCATCTTTAAAAAAAAAAAAAGAACTTGCAAAGCTAATTTCATAAGCTCAACACTTTGGATATGTTCTCTGAGGTTTGGAGGCATAGCCTAGGGCTCAGAGGTTTCCCTTGGTGCTGGTGGTGAAAGGTGGTGGGCATCTGGCAATAGCTGCCAAGGGTCCCGTTATTCTCCCCTGACACCAGTCTAAAGTGAGGCAAGTTAGCTTATTGCTGACTGAGAAGTCTATGTCACACCAGTCTGAATTCCTCATTAAATGTGTCTACTCAGATCAGTTGGTGGGAGAAATCCAGTATGGAATCACCTCACGCCTGAAACCCACCAGCTCCAAGAAATGGCTCCATTCTACTAGATAGTAGAGATCTGTACCCTGTTCGAAGCCCTCAACTTTCTAGCATGATGCTTGATTTCAGTATCTGTACACAGCGCTCAGTGCCACTAAAAATGAGACAATGTGATTGGGTCTCTAGTTCTCTGCAGAGAAATGGGTCTCCACCTCTCCTTACTCTGCTTTCCAAAGCCTCCCAGGCACTCCTGAAAAATATCCCCACCCCACTTGCCATGTATAGGAAAAACAAGTTTATTTTTGTATTTCAGTGGTAACACAAACCTATACACCTACCCAATTCCACTTCTGGCGGTGCAACAAGGCTTTAGAATTTATCTAGTAAAACAAACTTTGCAACCTCTAAACACTCATTGCCAGTCCCATCCCCTGACCCCACCCCCTTGGCAACCAACTTTTACCTTGTTTCTGTGAATCTGGCTACTTTAGCTACTTCAGGAGTGAAATCATACAATATTTGTCCTTTTGTAAGTGGCTTATTTCACTAGCATAAAGTCCCGAGGTTCATTATGCAAATTAATTTCATAGAAAATGTGGACAAGCTAAAGGGGAAAGGTACAGCAAGGCTTGGCTCCCAGGTGGACCAGTTCCATGGCCCATGTTACTTTTCCTTCTTGCCAACTCACAAAGGTGAAGCCAGTGGTCCCTTCTCCATGCTTCAAAAAATGATGAATTAGTATGGGTGATAAAGTATTGAGTAGAGCAGCCTTCCTAAAAATGAGGTATGCCCCTGTTCTTTCCAAACATAGTTCTGCTGGGTCACCTTCAGGCTGGCAGGGCAGTGAGGCTAAGGGAGCAGAGATATCCAGGTTGGGACAAATCTGCTGATGGAAGGTAGCATTTCTAGCCCAGCTGGAGGCTCCCTGAGCTCTAACAAGCCAGCCCCTGAGATTTTCCCATCTCCCCACACCAAACACCTGCAGCCCCAAAACACAAAGCATTGGTTGACCTGAGCTTCTTTGGTTCAAGGACACGCTAGCAACTCTTATCCCAAAACGACATGAGAAAGTCAGGATGACTGTGAAATTCCGCACTGGGACCTGGGTGCTAACTGACTGTTCAAGGGCCCTCCTGTCCTGTACACCCGCCAACACCACACCCCAACACTACCCTGAGAACAACCAACCTACCTACGGGGGAGTGGAGGGAAGGAAGCCCAGTCTCAGCCCTACCTCATTTTCATTCCAGTTTCTCTCAGACCCAGAGAGGGCAGGTCATCTTGCCCTGCTTCCCCACTCAAAAGACACAGCCAGAGGTGCCTTCTGCCAAAAGCAAAGGCCATCAAGGGCCGGGGCAGCTGGGATTCTAGGAATTATGCACCCGATCCGAGGGGCCACGCGGCTAGACCAGGGGCGCGGGAACACCACACTGAGGACTGGCCCTGCGAGGCGCTGCGGCACGCGGGACCCGGGCGTTTGCAGTCTCGCCCTCATCCCAAGGGCACTGCGAGTGATGGTGGGACACCCGCTCCCAGGCTCACTCCCGCTCCCCGCCGCACCCCGGAAACTGCACTGCCGTTTAGCCCCACTTGAGCTGCGCCTCGCAGGTGCGGTGTCCCACCTTGCCACCCGCCACGCCGGAGACCTCAAAAACAACTTCTGGAACCGCCGAGGGAGAAGGCGGGGCGGGCAGGCCGCTGCTAGCCGAGCGCGGGGGCAGGAGGCGGGCCGGGGTCAGGGCAGAGGCCGCGGCCGCGCCTCCTGATTGGCCGCGACGCAGTGGGCTGCCCGGGCGCGCGGCACGGGCGGGCGCGGGCGCGGGCAAGGGCGGGGGCGGGGCGCGGGCAAGGGCGGGGGCGGGGCGCGGGCAAGGGCGGGGGCGGGGCCTGCTGGCGTGCTCCCGCCCCCGTCCCCTGAGCCCGCGCCGCTCGTGGCTTCCCCCGCGAAGGCCACCGGAGTTTTTAAAGTGGGCCGGCGGTCCTTGGAACAGGACATTCGGGAGCGGCCAGCAGCACAGCTCCGGCGCCCGCCGCGCTCCCGCCCCAGCTCTCCTGAGGCGGCCGTACAATCCTCGGCAGTGTCCTGAGACTGTATGGTCATCTCAGCGTCCGCCCGGCCACGGACTCTCCAGCTCCCTTGGTTCCAGCCGCTTTTTTTATTCTTTGAAAACCCCAGAAAGGTGGTTTCTTTTCGAAGGAAGAAGGAACTTCAGTCCCCTCGATCCCTTTTGCGTGTGACAGCCTCCTCCCACTCCTTACCCCGACCCCGCCTCCCCGTGCAGGTTTCTTCCCGTCACCTTTCTCCACCCCCAGCCCCCGCACCTAGCCAGCTGCGCCCGAACTTCCACCTGACTGTGCGGGGCGCTAGGAACCTGCGAGCACTTAGGGCCTTTCCACGGGACCTGGCCCCAGGGACCGTGTGAGGACCACAGCAACGACAGCCACTACAGCCTGCGCCGACCCGGGAGCCCAGGTGTCCGGCGTTTCCTAGGACCACAGCGACAATGACAGCTGACAAGGAGAAGAAAAGGTAAGCCGGGGTTCGCGCCGGCCAGGGAGCGCGATCGGGATGGGTGGGGAGAGGGGTGCGGCGAGGGCTTTGGGGTCGGAGGGTCGCTTTGGAGAGTTTCGAGTGGTACGAGCAGGTGCGGGGGGTGGGGGGACGGGGACGGGGACGCGGAGCTGCGGCTTAGCGGCCGGGAGTCCTGTGAGCGAAGCGGCGGGCATTGGCGCGTGCAGCCGGGCCTGGAGACCGTGGGAGATGAGCCTGCAAGTCGGAGGTGCTGCCGGGGGCACCTCCTCAAGCCTCTCGGCCCCCTTCTGCCACCCAAACTCTCGAGGCCAGCAAGTTGAAATGTTTCCTGCTTGATTTGACTAAGGTCAACTTTAGGTTTTCTCGAGTCTTGTACGCGGGGCAGCACCTACTTTTTATTTTCCCCCGGGACCCAGATATGCTACTATGCCCTCGTTGGTCCCCAAACTGGAAAGGGGCCGGAGGCGGAACGCAGTGCTGGGCGGCCCCCCCCCCCGGCGAGAAGTCTGGGCACCTTGTTGAGCCCCAGTCCGGGTCTCCAAACCCAGCTGACGCTTGGAGGACCTCGCTTCCTGGTCCCGCACCTTGTCTCCGTAGGAGAGTGCGAACTGGGGCCGAGCGGCCTCCGGGGCAGGTGTCTTGGGGTGCCGGGAGGGGATGCCGTGCCGAGGCCCCCCGGCAGGTGCTCGCGTCTCTCCCTCCCAAGAGAGCAGAGAAGGGCAGCCAGGACCGTCCGCCTGGTCTCGAGCCTCTCGGAACTGGGTGAGAGGCAACTCCAGCCAACTCTCACTGCCCGCCCCGGCCGCTCCAGGCCCGATCGAGCCCTTTCTCTTAGAGGGCAGGAGCGCGCCGCGGGGCTGCGCAGACGTGGGTACGGCGTGGCCTTCCGCTGTCCTTCGGGGCGAGCTGCCTGGCCCCCCACTCATCTGTCCACTTGCGAGCTCCCCCGTGAGACGGAGCTTTCAGTCCCGCACTAGGCTGCGACTTGGCAGCGGTGGATTGCTTGGAACTGGGATCAACGAGCGGCGGACCGACCGTCCCCAGTCGCGGGGTCTCTCGGAAGGGCTGGGCTGGGGTGGCGGTGAGGTGGTGTAGGCATGAGGTGGTGGTGTAGGCATGCCTAGAGAGGGGCTGACAGGACTTCAGAGCTTCGCGTCTGCGTTGATTTGCTCTCACTCTGGCTTTCAGTGCCGGACAGAAGCCAGAAATCCTGTATCCTCTGGTCCAAACGGCGGTTCCCACCTCAGGGCAACGATAAGGGTTTGATAAACCCGAGCGAATCGCTCAGGCTCTGGCCGGGCGCCCGGGCTGCTGCTCCCGGATCCCTGGGGGTTGGGGGCGGGTGGGGGAGGGGTTGAGTCCCGCTGTCCCCTCCTGGCCGCAACTCTCCCTCCTGCGTCACTGTGGCGCCCCCGGGCCTGAGACCCGCGAGGGATCCTTGGCCTGGCTACTCTGGGTCCTGAGACCTCAGCGGAGGGCGCCCCTGGGGGCCGTGTCTTTTGAGGTCAGCGAAACTGACCAACGCGTTTTGTAAAACCAACGTGGCCAGTACTGCCAGTAATAAGGACTGAACAATCAAAACCCAAAATTATAGTCAGTTCCTCTGCGCGGGCTCCGGGCTCCGGGCTCCGGGCTCCGGAGCCGGCGAGGGAGTTTATTGTACATTTTACAACTGCGATGCCTGTCGGTGAATTTCGCAATCAGGGAGGTGGGGCTTGATGGTAATCTTGACAGATGTGTGAAGCGTCAGCGTCTCCCGTGCGGCTCAGCTCCGGGTCCTGCGTATAGGAATCATCTCAGAAAACTTGGGAGCAGGGGAATAACTATTTCCACAAGCTGGGCTATGGTGTTAGAAGCCTGGTGCTGAGGCAACTGCGGCCTGGAGGGAGGGGGAGGTGGAGATTTTGCATGATCAGAACATTAGAAATTATTCGCAAGAGCCGCTGCTTTAAGAACCACTGCAGGGTTGCCTGTGAACCGCCTAGCAAGCACCTGTGGGTGCTGCACCCTGAGCTGGTGTCTGTGCTCTGCTTTTTTTTTTTTTTTTTTTTTGGTCTCTCTGACAGAGAAGGTAACAGGCTGTCCCTCTCCACCTACAGTCCTGTAAGTGGTTATCTAGTGCTTTGGTCCAACGTTTTGCGATGGACTCTGCCGACTGCAGGCTCCTTTTGGCACCAAGGTGTGATTACAATATGTGAACCAATACATGGAAAGTTGATGTGTTCTCTAAGTGAAAGCCTTTAGCACTCACGAAGTGCCTTGCTAATGCAGGGAGAGGCAGGCTAAGGGAAGATCTCAGGTGATGATTCTGTGCACCGGTTCTTAAAGAATTATGTTTCTTCCAGTGCAGAGACTATTTCTTTGCCAGACTCAAGATGCACAGAAAATTTGTGGTGTTCTCTAACAACAGCCCTCAGTAGGTCAGGATTATTTTGTTCTAAAAATGTTCATGCGTGGATGGATGTGTTAATCTTTAATAATAAAGAGTTTGCTTTCTAAACCTGGGTTGGCTGGCCTTCATAGAAGGTGCCTACATGTGTTCTTTGCTGGTAGTGAACATGTGAAGTGCTCCGCACACCTTTCTGCACCCCTCTCTGGAATGAAGTGGATCTTATTAATCAAAGTTCCTGATTTTGTGAAGCACTGAAAAGTGTCAGGATAGTTCACCTCCTGATAAAAACAATTTCTGACTTTGTTCTCTTGGAGAGAAAAGCATCTGAAAGTTCTTGGGTGCATGGTAATTGAAGAGAGTTTGAGGCAAATGGAAACATGCGCTAAGATAAGGGTCAGGGTGACTCACCTGATCAAACAATTCCTACATCCCTTCCCTAGGAGAGAAATGGGTTTGAAAGTCCTTAAGCAAGTGGAGATTGGAAAGTGGTTCAGGTAAATGGAAATGAGATTCTTGGAAAAGGAGGGATCAAGGTCCAGCCCCAAAGCCAGCTCAGGCCAGAGCCGCTTTTGCATTGAGCTTTTACAGTTTAGTGTGGTGCAAGAGGAGTTAAAAGACATGTGCACACAAGTTTTCATACTACCTCCTCTCTTCTCTGACAGCTGGACTGAATTGTTCCTCCGCTAAAATAAAATCAAAGTCCATCTTTTCCAATTCTGCTTGGAAAAATATTGCTGGGCAGTTTTTCTCAATTTAAGTATATTTCCTACATTTATCCCTTCAACATTTACTATTTTTGTTACATTAGCAGAATGCAGGGATGATAGGATTGATTAATATACTACAGCCTTTGGTACTTAAATTCAACTCATCCCACTTGTGGAAGTTTGAAAGACTGCTGTGGCTACAGGTGTCACAGATAGGGAGTTTAGAATCATTTTAAAAGGGATAATAGAAATCACTTTCTTTCTGGATGAGAAAACTGAGATCCTGAGAAGTTAAGTGCCTTCTCCAGTCACAAGGAAAGTTCATGCTGGTAAGAACCAGAATCTAGACTAATTTGCTCACCTTGAACTGCCTCTAGACAGTGAGGGTGATTTCCAGAGAACTAGGGCACCATCCCAAACCACTGAAACTTGTATAAATGAGATTTACTTTTCTAGATAATTATAAAGGACTCCAGACTGCGGCATGAGGGATTCTGTTTGTTTTTGCAAAAAAGGAAACAGAGTTGGGCTGGTTCCAGTGTCTGAAGACTGGGAAGTATGAATTCACTGTTGTAATAGTCTCTATTTATTTCACTTGGGAAAAAGTTTACTTATATGTGGTCCATATTAAAACAAAACCAATGCAAGGATTGTTAGAGCAGAGGATATAGAACAGAGTGCTTTGTATAGAATTCCCTATCAATCCCCCCCCCCCCCAGCAGTTAGATTGGTTCCCATGCTGAATAAACTACCTATTTCACTAGGAGTGAAAACCATAAAACTGAATCTGTTTAATTCACTTAGATTATCAGCCATCCCCCCTCTCCTCTTTCCACATGACTGATCCTCAGCTTTCTAGGAATGTATTCTATAAAATGTGTACACATATTAGAAACAACTGGGTAATTAGTGCTCCAGAATATTACATTTGAAAATATTTGCTATCAGTAATTATCTCAAGATTTGGGCTTTTTCATGTTTTAGGAAATCCATTTAGTAGTATTTGCTTTTTGTATTTTCCCAGTTCTTTTCCACATACTGTCATGTGTTCTTCATTTTTTTTAAGGTGAAAAGGCAAATTTCTTTAAAAAGACAGAGACAAATAGGAAATAAAAGAGATAGAAAAGTAAGACACCCTGGAAAACCCAGGGTGGGGTAGAGATTTTCCACACATTCTCCTTTTTTTTAAGCCTAATGAGACTTGCCTTTTCTTTTCTCATCACTGATTATTCATAGTTCATAATAAGTAGGATTTTTGTCAATATTTGCAGAGTTAACAGTGTTTGCTCTCAAGGGTCCCTAGTACCCTTTACTCCCCACCCTCTTCAGTATCATGCTGTCTATTCACTGGATGTAAACAGCTCTGCTATTCCTGTCATAATATAAAGCAATAAGAAAGCAGTGTGTGTTGAATACCTATTCCTATCACAGATAAAATGCTGAAGAGGACATTAAGATGTAAGGGACTGGGTCCCCCTTGTCTTCAAGATGTTGAGTTTGACTGAAGGTGGGAAGAATGCACAAGGAAGTTTTAACTAAAAATATGAGTAGCTGGTAGCTTACCTGCAACCTTTTTGTTAGGATTAAATCTTTTGAAGTTAAAAAAATCTCCTAGCAGCATTTTAGCAAGCATATGTGTGCACATATAAGCGCACACATTCTTTAAAAGTATTGTGGTATTTGTGCATGGGAGAGCTGGGTCACCCACTCTGGATCACCCAGAGTAAGTGCCGACTGCCAGCATGAAGATTGGCTCTAAGGGAAGGTCAAACAGGAGACTGGTTGGGCTTCAGGAGATTAAAGGACACATGGAAGGTTCAAGAATATTCCATCATGTGCTTCAACATATAACAGCAAGACCTCCCCAAATTGAATGTTTACTGTTCTTGACATGCTTGCTTTGAGTGAGGGCACAATGGAAGACATCTAATAGGGCTTCAGGAACGCGCGTAGGTCCTGATCCCACAGAAGTGAAGACAGCAGTGAAGACAGCTATTACCTAGGGAAGGCCACAGAGGACAGAACTTCTTCCCTTGGGCTTTGTGAATGACCTTCCTTGGGTGACCTGTAAAGCTCTGAAACTGGGTACAAGGTCTTAGGTATCTGAGTATTCTTTCCTGAGGAAAGTCTCTGCAACTCTCAATAACCTTTTAAAGGCTCTGTGATCCGGATAATGAATACTCTTAGATGTCTGATTGGGTGACTGCCTTATATTTCTGCATCTCTGTTCAGGTCCTAAGAAGTTCATTACACTGCAAGTGGCTCTCCCTGTCTTAGAGATGGGGGCAGAAATTGCTACATACATCTAGTAAAAGTTCTGTGGTGGGGCTTACCTGTGCCTGACTGTCCTGTTTACACCCACTGTCTGCCCTAAGTGATAGAAGGAATGGGAGCTCCTTGGGGTTTGTTCTCGTGTGATTCATTGTATTAATGCTTCTTAAAACAGCCATGCAAATTGATAATCACATTTTCCATTATCCTGAAATAATTATTTGGAGGTCCTTTTATGTACTAGAAAGATTTGTGCTCTGAGTAGGAATCACATATTCAGAAGAAGAAAACAAAACCCTGAGTCCTTAGTCATTTGTGTCAGCACTATTCTCAGAACTTTATGTAGATTAACTCTTTCAATCCTCCTAACAACTGTGAAATAAACACTGTTATTAAATCAGCTTTGCTGATGGGAATGCTGAAATGTGGAAAGGTTGACTGCCAAAGGTCAAATAGGCAGCAAGGGTGGAGCTGGGACTGGAACAGGGCAAAGTGTCTCAGAGTCTATACCCTAACCAGTGGCCCATACTGCCTTGCCTTACCTTACCTGTGATGGCCATAAAGTACTTAATACTATGCCTGGCTTGGGCTAAATGCTCTATAAATGATAACTGCTTTTGTTGTTATAGTTATTGTAAGTTTCTCTTTGGGGCTCAACCCTGTGTTGGATCTCACATGCAGACAGGGATTGAAGATCTGAAGGGTAGACTGGGAAGTGCTGGAAATTCTTACTTTTCATGGGTTTTTCTCAAACTCTAGTGGGAGGCAGTTCTCTACTGCCCCCAAGAAGTTCAAAGCTTTTTACCTCCCACTCTTAATTGGTGGCAAGACTTCAATAATTACTTTAGCCTTCAGATTCCATTGTGCAGAAGAAGCTGTTAAAGGCCCTTCCTCTGTGGCTTCTGAGAACCATCTCCAAATCAAGATGCACAAGACTTCCTCTGGCTCTTTTGATGTTTTGAAATTGCAAGCACAGGAAGGAAAGAATGGATAGGGGAATAAAGAATAGCTGTGATCTTTGCAGTAATAACCTGTTGCATTTTTATCGAGCGCTTTCTCTGGTGAGCCCCAAGTTTTCGCCACTGTGGTGCCACTGACCTCTGCTCTGTGAATCTAGAAGGGCTCCTTGAATGTTCTCAGTGCGGTAAAACATCATTCCACCAGCACATGTCTCTGGAAAGAGAAACAAACCCTGTTCACAGTTACTGCCTGTGTGGTAGCCATACGTGGGCAGTGCCACTCGGAGCATCTGTGGGTTTCAAGCGGAGGTTCGGTGTTGGTATTTGTCTGATCTCAGTGTCAGAAGCCGACAGGACTGGCAGCATGAAGCCAAGCTGAGTGGCAGCGCCCTTAGAGACCTCTGGCATTAAGGAGATGGCACAGAGTGAACAGGAATGTTACCTACTTCTAAGTGACCTTGTTATTTTCTAATTTCTCAAGAAATACACGTTTGACTGTCTTTGACCATTTCCAGGGGTCACTTGTACATGAGCAAAAGTCTTATAACACTATAACAGAAACATCATGTGTTCCCAAGAGGCATGTTTTCCCCTCTTAACTTGAGAAAATTCTTCAGTTTTCAAGTAACTTTTTTTCAGTAAGTCTTTCAGTAACTTCTATGCAAGATAACAACTCTAGAAAATGGTTCCTTTTCTCACTTGGAAAGCTATTTCAGAAAGAGCGGCTTGTCAGTATGGAAAATGACCCCATTTAGATGATATATTTATTTGCTATGCTCCCATCTGGCATTTTCCCAATTCTATAAAGTCATAACAGTAGATAATTAGAACTCTCTTCTCATGTCTCTGCAGATTTTTTGCATCCCCTTTTGTCTCCCCAATAATAATAAAAAGAATAAAAATATCAAACCCGAGAGGCCAGTGCTGGGCATTATAGCAGATGAGGAGGTTTAGTGGGTAAGGCTATATCATAAAACAGTGAGCAGATGCTGCCCCCACCACTGTGATGCCTGGTTAACCATGGCTACTATGTTGACAGCCCACAAATGCTGGGGTACAGTCACTATTACAGTCCTTTCAGAAGTTGTAGTAGCTTCTGGTCTCGTTTTCATTCTGAGTGCTCTCTTCTTGTCCAGTATCTGCAAGAGTCACTAGTTGCTATGAACAAGGGGACACCTGGGCTCACCCTGAGTTCAAAAGCATTTTCGTTTAGAGTACGTCAATTAAAGAATATACTATTTTTTATAATCAGTTAAATGACTTTGCTTTGTGTCTTGCTAGATGGTGCTCTGTCTCTTACTCTTGATGTTCTGTTTGTATTCTCAAATACATGTGTTTTACACTTGGTATTTTTTTTAAAAAAACTTTATTTTTAAAAATTTGTGCTACTCTGTAAAAGATTTATCCTGACTTCCACTGGGCAAGGGCGAGGGGGAAGGAAGAACATACTACTCTAATTTTATATTTAGGGACTCAAACTATTGAAGGAAGCAAACTACACTATCTACAATGAAATAGAACAGAACCTAGGGGTCTGTAGGGACACCAGGTCCTTAGGTATCCCCTCAGGATACATTTCAAGGTAATAAGCCATGAGCACAAAAGGGGGTGACTCAAACTCCAATACTGACTATTCTCATTACTAATGAGTAATTACAGTAAATATTTACAGGCCTCCTTCCTACCTTTACGACTTCCTGTTGCTGAAGCACTTTGGAGTGTTGAGAAAGATTGTCCTGGAAAAATACGTCATACACAGTTGCAGGAAAGAGTGGCTTTAAGCATGCACACACACACACACACACACACACACACACACACTATTGCTTGACTCTATGAATTCAATGTGCAAAGGGGAAAGTTACACTTGTAGGAGGAGACTTGGTTCAAGAACCCATTCTTTGAAATTTCAAAAAAAAAAAATCCCTTCTGGAATATATAGGGAAATGGGATATATGATGTTTCAGAGCATATTCTAGAAATAATTTTACTAACTGCAAGTTAGTAAAATTTTGATTAAATCACAGGGCATTTTAGATGTTTTTTAATGAACATATGACATCTAGAATATTTTTTTAATGAAAGCAGTAGTGTTTAAATCAAGGTATATAAAATAAACCAGTGAGAGATTCAGTGAATTAGAAGACTGTGTTTCACTTTTTGAAGATTCCAGTATGGATCTGGATAATACTCACTTCCTACATATTTGGTTTAAAGAGCACTCCAGTGAAATTGCTTTCTTCAGTGTCTATAAATCATTGTACCCTTGTGTTTCTCTCCTGTGCTTCCAAGAGTTCCCAGATGCTATTTTAGAATGGCAGCTTTTGCTCCAGCTCTGCTGAGGTTGATGCAGCTAATTTTGGTGCCCATGGTGAAGGGAGAAAGAAGCCAGCTGCAGAGCCAAAAGGGCTTGTTGGTTCCTGGTCTTGGAACAGCGCAGTGTTACTGGACACACCATATTTCACCTTTAGAACCTTTATTTGTGTACTTGCACAACAAATGTTTACCCAGATATTAAGATAAGGAAAGTATGAAGGTCACATTTTACTGGTGACAAGGGAGCTTCTATAAATGTAACCATATCACCATGCAAGAGGAATTTGTCTTTTATTCTATACCAGGGACTTGGGGAATTCATGGGAGGTTGGTGCATGGGAGCCAGAGGCCTTTCTCAGTTTTGTTTTTCCACTTCCTTTGCAGTTAAGTTGTCTGATCTGGCTCAGCTGATGTGCCCCTCCCAGCTCTGACCCTCTTTTAAAGGATCAAGAAGTTAGGAAGAAATCCTAGTCCACTGGATGGCCCCTGTACTCTTGAGTCTCCTGGTATTCTGGGGAATTTAGTGTCTATGCATCTCCCTGCTGGGCACTGGCTGGGAAGCAGCCTGCTTCTGACTTCTTCCCAGCCTGCCTGCTACAACACCTTTCCTAGGTTTGCATGGAGCTGATACAGCACTATTTTCAGTCAATTTAGACAAAATTATAATGTCCTTAGAACACAGTCTTTAGGGTGGGAAAGGGGTTGCTTTTGTGACACACTCAGAACCTGAACAAAGACTTAGATCATTGGCTCTGTTTTCTTTCTCTGGCAGCCTACATGGCAGTGGTATTTCCTCTCACTTCGGGTAAGGAACCTCATCTCAGCTATCTCACCCCATTCACCATCACCCAGCATGCTTCCTGAGCTCCCAATATTGTGCAAATCTCCCTCCCTGACAAGGTTTATATACCCCACGAAATGGGTATCGTTCCTACCCACACAAGTTCCCTTTGCCTTGATGGTCTCTTTTCTTTCTACTCAAATCGATAGGGGTGATATAGTGAAATTGGGGGGCTATGGCCCCAGCATGGCAATGCTGCATTAGGATGGTAGCCATTTTTTGACCTGGATGGGCAGATACTTGGAAAAGGGAAGCCAAGGCTTCTTGCAAAAGGAACAGCAAGAGGGGATTTAAGAAGGAATGTGACTGGAGAAGGGAGACACAGAGAGAAAACTGAAGAGGGAGAGCAGAGGAGCAGCAGGGAGGCTGGAGGCCTCAGAGCTGCCACTGCCATGTGTAGTAGCAGGGCAAGGAAGGAAGCTACGCTGTGGGCTTCTGTCCCCAGCCTGGACTGGTGAGGAGTACAGGAAAGCAAGTTGGAGAAATTCATGACCTGTGTAATCTGACTTGGACACTTGGTACTTGGAGACTTTCTTTAACTTTGAAACTGTGAAGCTTGGGAATTGTCTGGAGACCTAAAGAGACTCTGGGGTGTTGCTGTTTTTATCATGAGACATCTGAACTGTTGCTGCTGTTTTATCAAGTGAGTCTTGCTGGTTTTGGGCTACTTTAGAATTGAAGCTGAAAGAATGTTGTGTCTCTTGGAGGAGGATCAATGATGCCATCATGGTTTCCTCATTGGATTTGAATTTCCTGCTTTTGAAGGAAGATTTACAATGCCATTTTGGTTTCTTTCTTTCTCTTTTTTTTGGCTTGAAGTGAATAGCTGTCTGTGGGGAGGATTAATGGTGCAATCTTGGTTTCTTCATCTGACTTGAAGGTGGAACAGCCACCATTTTGCAAATGCAGGTGGCTAAAGGACCCATGTGCAGTTTTTTGGACTAGAGACTGAACTGGTTGATAAGATAATTAAAGAGGGCTCACTGTATGCTCAATGACCTTTTGTCTATTTCATCCTCTTAGAGAATAAATCTTGTTTTTGCCTCTCTTGAGGTTAGTGTGGTCTTGCTACTGCTCTTGTGGGCTGGGACGAACCTCATGAGTTGCTGGATTTAAAGGGACAGCTGCTCCTGTTTTTAAGTTTAATTAAGTCTCTCCTTTGCTTTTTTCGTTACCCAGTTTCAAAATGCCTCCCACTTTCCTGGAGTGAGTCTAAGCCCCCAGCTACAGAACCCCTGTGGTAACCTCATAGAGTGCCTCCTTTCCCACACCTTTCTAGCTATTCCTTGTGTTTGCCAAGGAGTCCACTGGATATTTTCTTATCTAATGAAATCTATGTGTTCTTTCTAACAAGACTGAATATTGCCCCAGGGTTAGGATGTTGAATTATCTCTTGTGCTCTGTAATACTGTGCCTGTTTTGGGTTCCTAAAATCATACTTAGTTAAAAAAAAAAAAATCAGTGTTATTGTGTTGCTGTTCCTTGGAAAGCCTACTGCTTTTGGTACTGCATTTCCCGTGTATTTTTCATGTAGACTTGAGTACTTCCTTTCCTACAAAAAGGAAAAGACAGCGGTAAAGAAAATATTAGTGGGATCACAGGCAGGTTTCATTGATATGTGATGTGTGATTTTACATCAAATGTAAACAGACTAGTATTGTTAAAACTTCACGTAATAATGCCCTATGTACATCAAGGCAAATTCCAGCCAAGCAGTTCATCTCAAAGTTGAAAAGGTCAGATGAAAAAGTATGCAAGGGACTTCAGCTCAGAACTCAACTCCCCTTGGGAACCTTCCATGACTAGTGGCTACCCCATGTTGATATGTAAATATGTAATAAAATATAGAGTTCTGGCTACATTCACGCTACGATGTTTTTAGAACTTGACATTTGAGTGTGTATGTGTGTGTGTGTGTATGTGTATGTGTTATGTGTATGTATATGTATATGTATATGTATCTGCCCCTGGTCACCACCCTGATCCTGAATTCCAAGAACAAGGATGCCAGTATTTCCTTCTGTTATTTTGTACCGAGTAACTGCTTGCAAATTCAGTAATTCTACCTATTAGAAACTTAGGGAGTTTAGTGCAGAGGGTAAGAGGCACTGGCAGGAATGTTTATTCAAATCAGCATTTTATCCTCATTGTTTCCTCCATCGTGCATGGAGTGAAGTTTGTGGGGGTGTTGGGGTCATTATTGTGGATAGACATTTCTAGATTATTTGCCAAAATCTCAGTGAGGCTACAAAGAGGTAATTAGTTGGGCCTTTGCACTCAGGGGGCTTATGGCGTACTTGGAGAATCAAGGAATTCTTAAAAATGATTTGCTTAAAACAATGCAGGATGACTATGTTAACGGCTATCCTAGCCCCATCTTTAAGATATGACTACCTTGTCAGAAAGTTAGAAGTAGCTCAGATAGAACATTGAACAAACAGTGGAAGAGTGATAGTAATTGAGAATGAATAAGGTCAATAGATATTGTTTGTTGTGAGTAGTTATATAGGGAAGTAATCAGTAGATTAGAGGGAAATTTAATGAAGATTCATTAATGAACTAGGTCTTGAAAACTAGGTAAAATTTGTATTGACTGAGGGGAATGGTACATTCCAGTTGTAGAGAAAAGCTTCAGTGAATAAGGAGGTAAAATAAACAGGGTTGTGTAGGCCAGGGTTTGTGAGTCCCTCCTTCTAGAGTTGAATCTGGAGGTCTGCTAATGGGTCAGAGATAAGAGCCTGATTTGGGCTGGTATTGGTAAGTTTTGGGACAGCTCCTCCTTGCCTTGTCCTATAATTTAGTCTTTGGGTTGCCTTTGAACCACAGGAGCAGTACATGCCTCTCAGAAATTGGTGGACTACACAGTACACCTCCATTATATTCCACACAGAACCCTGGCTCTACTATGACCTCCAAGGGGCCAATTATAGGAAGCCATGGTTGTCCTCCATAATTGAGGCTACAAATGACAAATGTCCCCTGTTCTCCTTAGGAAATTGGTCATCTGCAAATATGCCCAAAGTGCTCTTGGAGATACACACACACACACACACACACACACACACACACACACCATACTATATTTAAGGGCCTTCTAGTGTATAGACCCTTATTGTATTATAAAATAGTTTTAAAATAACTTCCTTCAGGCTCTTGGTTCATAGTGACCTTTACCCCTAAATTCTCATTTTGATGGTAAAGTCTTTGTCTCCTTGATAATTTGATAAGGGCTTCCTTTTTATCCCTTCTTGCCCTTTTTCATTCCAGATTCTAGGATTTTGAATCTAATCATTGTAGAAATGCAGGGCAATCCCATCAATGCTCCAGAAACCATCAAATGTAAATCAGAACCCCCCCCCCTTTTTTTTTTTAGTCTGTCAACCACTGATTATTGCTCTCAGTGCGTAGAGCACTGTTGTCCAGCTGCTCCTGGGCCTTGTCCTTTCCTATTAGGTGACTATACTGTTCCCTAAAGCCAGATTCTGCCAAAAGAGAAAGAAAAGGAGCCATCTTTCTGGAGTCACCTGAAGAGGGCAGTTGGGGCTTTCCCCTCCCCCAGCAGGTGTGACCTTTCCCCTAGAGGTATTTAGAAGCACTTAAGGTCATGGCTGGATACTTGTAAGCGGCCTTGGCCAGAGATCCTGAATCACTGGCCTCAGTCCCACATCAGGGACAGCAAAAGCCAAGCAAGTGACTTCAGCTTGTCCTACCCAATGATACTTCGAGGGAGACTGCAGCTACTGAAAGCTCTGTGCTGGGAATTTAATCTCATGGTGACAACTACATGTCTCGTCTGCTGTTCCTTTTCCATCCCCTCAGTAATCACAGGGGCTGTGAAACTGTGAAACTGCTGGTCAGCCCACACAGGGTCAGTTTGCTTAGCATCAAATACTTGCTCTGTACAGGCTACTAAATATTGGGCTTGGGCTCAGGGAGACCCTTGAAGTCAGTTGGAGGGAACCTTCCTCCCATGGGCCAGCAGGTGGCAGAGCTTCGGGCTTTGCAACCCAGGCACATGGGGGGACTTGGGACTTTACCTGTGAAACCTTGGATCTCTCAAGGTTTCCTTCTTGATTTGAGCTCATTTGAAACCATATTCTATCTTGAGGTTAGTATAAACCGTGTGATTCTGGGCCACCTGTAGATTTTTGCAGGGATCCAAATATTACAAAGGTAATGATAGCAGCTTAATTCTCCTTGGGTTTGATCTTCTGGGCTAACAAAGAGTACATGTTTTGTCTAGAAAGGGCCAAACTTTCACCCACTTGAATTCCTTTGCCTCCAAAATTAGTGTCTGGGATGACCTCTAGAATTCCATGTTTCTCAGGCTTTGTCTTGGCAAACAGATTGTAAATGCTGTCAGTGCTAACCTCACCCCTTTTCTGTGCCTGACAAATCTCTCTCATGTGAGGTTCAGAGGGACTCTCAGAACTTCAGGAGTCTGAAGACAGTTCTAGATCCTTTTCTGACTATGGACTCGATTAGGTCCTTGAACCTCTCTGCATTTTTCCTATTTCTATACATAGATCAGACATCATAACTGCTTTAAAAGAGTACCACCAAGAGGTTGAAATAAGCAAAAGTTTCAATGAAAGCATGCAATTTCAAAGCATATCACACTTAATCATTCTGCAGTCATAATCTCGATAGAAAGACCTTTGAAACGTATAAAGTACAAGCCATTAAGGCATAATTATTAATAAGTGGGGCAATATAGTTATTCATCATTACCAGTTAAAGTGATTTGACTGCACTTGGAAGACTTTCAGGAAAATCTAAAGGAAGACAGTTGCTCCAGGCATTTACCTTCCCCTCCCTACGGCTGAGCCTGCCTCAGCTATGCTTGTCAAGGTTATGGACTCTTGCCAGTAGTGACTTCAGGGTATGAGCTCTTTTTTTCCCCGTTCTTTGAGATATCAGAAAAATTGATAATACCAAGAGATCAGGGTGTTCACCCTTGCCTGCCCTGCTCTCCCTCCTTGTGTGAAGAGAAGGGTCCCTGCCAGTCACCGTGTTATCATAAGTAGAAATTTGCATTCAATTTAGCACCCCAAATCCTTAGAACTAAAGGCCTGTGCAGGCCCCATTTCCTTGGTGAGTCATGAGAAAGACCAAATTGTGGACTTCCGAAGGGATTAAGTGAGTGGGACAAGGTCTTTGAAAAGTCAGAAAGACAGCTTATTGGGAAGCCTAGAAATGAGGGGTATACTGACACCTGGAGGCACCTTGGCTTCCTAAGAGGCTTTAGGTGCCAAGAGCCTGATTCTGCCACTGACCATGGGACTTGGCAGGTTACTCCACCCTGGCTTCAGACCCATCGTCCACAGCATCCCAGACACCTCTTGTGCTTGACCTTGCCCTTCCCTCAGCCCCACCTGAGACTAGCCACCTACCTTGGGCCTAAAACCTTAGCTTAAATATCACCTCCTCAGGGAAATTTTTCCTAGTCCTCCTCAGTTAATTTCCATCCCTACCACCCTATTCTCCTATTTGTTTGTTTGTTTTTGTTTTTTTTTAAAAACAGCTTTTCCCACAGGCTGACTTTGTCTGCTTATAATATGTAGCCCCCCTCTAAAGTATAAATTCCTCAAGGGCAGGGACTGTGTTGATTTACATGGCAGTATCCTTAGTGTTTAGGGCAGTGCCAGGCCCTAAAATGTTCCTTAAATATGTGTTAAGTGCAACAGTTAATGCAGTGTGGCTGGATCTTTGTCATCAGCCCTATGTTATCAGTTTTTATACTTGTTCCGTATTTGTTTTCTAAAGCTCTTGATGTCGGTTACAGTAGTTGTCATTCTCCTCACATAATGAAACAATTTGAGACAAATAATGTTGTCACAGAGCCAGAGTAAGGGAAGCCACACATGAACAGACCCCAGCCTCTGTCCACTGACCAATGCTCTCTCTCTCTCCCCGGGTGCCTTATTTTTCTGTCCTGGTGATGTTATTGTTTGTCTTATTTGGCAATGTTTACACCGGAGGAGTAGGGGCCATTGTGTGTTGGTGACGTCTAGAAATACACAGTGGAGTCCCAGGAGAATGCCACTGTCGGTCTTGACCACAATTAGCAATTGTCAGGCCAGGGGCAGTGATTTGGTGGGTGTCATTCCCTACATGACTGGTTCTGCGTATGGGAACGCCAGTGCAACAATTGACATAGGTGAAGGGGAAGAGGGGACCTAGAAACACCCACTTCTGCATGGGCCAGTCTACCACCAGTACCAAGGCCCTTTCTGCTGGGGAAATTTACTATATGTGGGTCTACTGGAAGCCCTATGAGCTGGAGCAGAGAGGGAGCATGCTTACCAGCTGGACTATATCCAGACCTCAATTTCTTCATCTTTAAATTGGGTCCATAGTGGGGAACCAGGCCAAATAAACTCAATATCCCTTTGAGGATTTCAATTCCATTGTTAACTGAAGTCAAGATGGAGCCTGTCCTTGATTTCTGTTTCCACATGCATGGAAGGAAAATGGACAGTTAGAGGTGATCAGTGGGTATTTGGAGGAAACCCCTCCAATTTCCCTTTAATTCACACACCACTTACCAAGAAGAAATTTTCTAAAAATGAAGAGGCGCAGAGGCTTGAACATGGCTTGATGCCAGAGAGAAGGGACTGGACCCACTCCTACCTCAGCAGTGGGACCAAGCAAAGAAGGATGCGGGTTGAAGTGTGTGGTCAGTGGTTTCTAGGAAAATCAGCAGCTGTATTATCAGGGAGCCAGTATCTTACCTCCTGATACCAGGGAAGAAGGCAGGCTGCTGGGGTGAATGAGATCACTCTTAACAAGGAGACCTGACTCCCAGTGCCCAGATACTTGCTATGGATTCTCTCCCAGCCTCTGTGAGATTGTTGCTCTAATCTCTGGCCTGCCAGTTCAGTGGGGGCTTGGAAATTATAAACTGCAAAAAAACTGCAAAAAATATATATATATTTGTAAGTGAACCTATCTGTGATTTTCAGGATTAATAATAATGTGAAATGAAAGACACAATCACTGTGCCCTCAGACACAAACTCAGGGAGAGCCGGGATAGGAAATCCAGTGCCTTTGAGAGGAGCAGGCTTGAAAATTACTGAATGGAGTCTTGTTTCGGGGGAAGGGGGAATGCACAGTGGGACAGAGGTGCATCATGGTGCCTGAGTGTTGGGGAGTCACCTTGAACTTGGGCCAAAAAGGTAGAAGTATTGGGACTTGAGTTTATCTGTCTTACATCAGGTACATCAAGTTCTGGATGGCCGCCCACTGGCCAGAGACCTGAAGTGGACGGCTCTCCCTTGCCGCCCTGGGAAGGCTTTCTGCTGGCCTCGGCCCCGCTGAGCAAAGTCCGCTTGTTCACTAGAGTTCACACAGACTCCTTGCCAGGCCTGCCCAGAATCCTGTCTCCTCTGACTTCCTGTGCTCTTGCATAATATTTCCTTGCTCCTTGAATGGCTGCCCCCAGCGTGGGGGCAGCTCACTGACGCTACTGAACAGAGTGCAGGATGTGGAGGGAGGTTGGAGATGTGCAATCATCAGCTGGGGTGCTCTGGATCTTGAGGTCAAGGGCAGAAGGGGCAGGGCTCCCCAAATTGCTTGGTTGGAGATTTTAGCATAAGTTATTTGTACACCCCCACATACCACTCACCCACACACATCCCTATTCACAGAAGTTGTCTCTCCTGTAACTCTTTCAAAGTAGCTGTTTTCTTCTGATTATAAAAAGTATACATATTCCCTGTAAAAGGTCATAGAAGATACTGAGTTATAAGAAGAAAAGTCAGCAAAATTCTACTCTCCAGATTTAACCACTGTTAGCACTTTGATGAACGTACTTCCTTCTATAGAATAAATATTGCTATGTAATTATTGAATATTACATTATATGCTCTTGCAAAACGTGCATTTTCTATCAGCAGCATATCATATTATCTCTTGCAATCACAGTCCATAGGTTTTAATATAGCTGTATTGAATTTCACTCACAGATGTGTCACAGTGCAACCCCTATTCATGACATGTCCAGGCTGAAAACAAGTTCTAACCAGCTCAAGGATTATTCTTAAACCTGAAAAGCAGCACCTCTTCTATATTCCTAACTCTGGTGTCCCAGAAATAACTACCAATTAAAAGATTGTGTGCCAGTATAGGTAGACCTTTCTCTGGGCTTGGGATAATTCACTTGGTTATAGAGAAGAGACTGTACACTGAGGCTGTTGGGACCAGGCTGGATCCCACTTCGGGTAAGAAAATGTCCTAGTGTGGCCCTAGTGTCTGCTTTGAATAGGGAGTTACTAGCTAGCAGAACAAGTTTTTCTTCAAAGATTACAAATAAACCCCATTTCAAATTTTAATTGGTTACTGCCTTCCTGAAATTTTGTGACATGATCCATATCTTTCAAAAGGCACTCTTTCTTCACACAGTATTGCATTCATGATATTGAAAATGTAAATATATTATTTAGATTTGTTACAGTTAGAGGATTAAAATACTTTTTTAGCGAAAATGGATGTTAATACAGTGTTTCTATTTTACCCCTCTTACCCGCCCAAAGAAAAGCTGCATATTTGTAAGGACTGCAGGAGTTTTTCTCCTCCACTGCTGGTCACAGTAGAAAGTGGCATAGATTTACAGTAAGCTTCAACCAAAGATGACTCCAATTCATTATTTGGGAGCCAGGTGTCTATAGCGTTTGCTGCTTTTCTTTGAATCATTTTAAAACTGCATTGAATATGTCTTTGATTTCAGCATATGACTAGGGATAATTGCTTGCTTGTGGTTGGAAATTGCTTGTTAGGTTTACTTTTGAGTCAAGACAAAGTGTTTCCTAGAACTCTCCCTCTCAGATTGTTTTTTCCTAAGTCAAAAAATATGATAATACTGGTGAGGTTAAACACATTTATTTGAAAGTGCTCTCGGGTCCTTTAAAACAAAAATATGCAACAGAATTTGGCATCAATAAAATTCAAGTGTTTTACCCCATTTTATTAATAGTTGCTCTCCAAGGCAAATGACCTATAATGACAATTCATGTAATTATAGTCTCTTTCAATTTATTCATGCAGGATTCCTTTTTCTTAAATTACTGGCCAAACTGTTCTTATGTTAAATTATTTTAATTGTACTTCTGTGGAATTAGGATGGTGATGAGAGTTAGCGGCATAATATAACCTTTACTGCTTTGCAAAGTTGTTGGTTCATGGAAATTTAACAGGTTGACCTTGTGACAGCTCCCTTTCTTGATGATTACCTGATTGGGGGGGGTGGTTTGCCACATATGCACATTTGGGAAGTGGGAAAGGAAGGTCCACAAGTCTGAATTGGTCCTTAGAATTATGAAACAGGACTCTGTTAAAATTGATAGTTCTGTGCAATGAACACGGAACAGCTGTCGGCATGGCAACCCCTACGTGGAAAAGCGCACGCTTCTTGCAGATGACTTTTGCAGTCCTCAGTGTTAATCTGATAAATGGCTTTTTTAATAGTAGTTTGTGGGCTAATGGAAAGGTCGTAGCAAACCTTCATTAATGGGAAGAAGGACAAGAGTCTGAAGCCACTAAATAAACACACAGAAGAATCACAGTCAAATCCATTTCCAAGTTCTCTCTTTTTCACATCAGGTTTCCTTGGAACATGGCAAGCCAAAGTAAATTGGGAATACTGTTTGTCTTGAAAGGGTATAGCTACTATTATCATTTAGATTTCAAGCATGGGGAGATTTTAAAGTCCTTTTTATTCAAGACATTTACTTTGTGAGAGCTTGGTTTAGGAATATTGTAGAAGGTTTTCCTCTGATTGTCTTGGTGGGATGAAGACAGTTACCTTTTTTTATTGTGGTAAATATATATGACTTAAATGTACCACTTACACATTTAAAAGTACAATCTGGTGGCATTCAGCACATTTGCAATCTGGTACAGCCACCACCAACCAGCACCCCTATCAAGAACTTTTTCATCTTCCTGAATTAAAGTCTATTCATCTTTCCGTTAAACAACCACTCTCCCAAGTGCCCACTCTTCCATGTTTCTTGTGAATTTATCTGAGGTACCTAATATTTGTGGACATGGACAATAACTGCCCTATTGTGTCTACTTGCTTTCACTTAGCTTAACATTTTCAAGTGTCATCAATGTGTAGCTTATGCCAGAATTTAATACTCTTGCCAGACTGAATAATACCCCCTTGTAAGTGTCAATCACATTTTGTTTATCCATTCTACTGCAAATGGATGTCTAGGTTATACCCACCTTGCCTACTATGAATTATGCTGCAGTGAATATGGATATACAAATACCTGTTTTGGATTCCTGTTTTCACTCCTTTGGGATATATCCCTAGAAGGGGAATTGCTGGATCATATGGTAATTATTTGTTTAATCTTTTTTGAGGTGCCTCCATACTGTCTTCTACAGCAGCTGCACCACTTCACATTCACCAGCTCTATTATATTCATCAATGCATTAGGATTTTATTTCTCTACCTTCTCACTGACATTTTATTTTCTGGTTTTTTTTGTTTGTTTTTATGAAAGTCTTTTTAATGAATGTGAAACAGTATTTTATTGTAGTTCTAATTTGCATTTCTTCATAATTAGCAGCTTATTCATCTTTATACACATGCTGACATACACAGGTGGCTTGTGTGGAAATGGAAATCTCTGTGCCATTGTTTGTACCTGTGAGGCAAAAGAGACTGTCAATGTGATGATGTTTGTTGGGAGTGGAAGGTAGAATGGAGGGAGGTACCATGTGATTATTCTCTGCAAGTTGGGCACCTTGGGAAAACTGTTTTCAATTTTGTGCTGTGAAGCAAGTGATACTATTTTGAAACAGAAGCCATTGATAATTAATGGTTCCTCTTTGGATAAGATTCAACTACAGCAAATCTGCTATGATCTGAGCATCCCCCTATAGTCCTTCTGCTTTAGCATTAGTATATATAGGCTTAATTGTCCCTCTTCCTGGGGACCATTATTGGCTACAGAATCTTGAGCTCATCATCTTTCCTATCTTGGGGGAGGAATTCCCCTAGATATCTTGCCAGGGGGTTGCTTAAGCCTTTGAACCATGCCACTACCTGATTTCTCCACCTGAAACCATGTACACACCTCTCTTCTTTCCTACCTTTGTTCTCGTGATGGCCACTTATATTTTGACAAGTAAGGAAAAGAGTATAGAATTTATTGAGCCGAATGTGGTAAGCCAAATGCTGCTGTGTAGCAAAAGAGAAGCATGACTTCTGTTCTCAGAGTAAGTACTCAAGGACTTACCATATATGACTCTTCACTATGGGGGCTCCATATCGTGCATCAGAACCATCCCGAAGGCTTGCTAAAACTCAGATTGCTGGGCCTCCTCTCCAGAGTTCCTTATTCTACAGCTCTGGGATGGGGCTTGATAATTCTCCAGGTGATGCTGATGCTGCTGGTCCAGGGACATACTTTGAGAACCACTGATTTGCATTAATTCTGTGAAGCAGATGTCACAGGCATACCTCTTTTTATTGTGCTTCACTTTATTGTACTTTGCAGATACTGCATTTTTTGCAAACTGAAGGTTTGTGGCAACCCTGTGTGGTGCAAGTCAGTTGGCACCATTTTCCCAACAGCATGTTCTCACCTCGTATCTCTGTGTCACACTTAATAAAGGTATGTAATTGTTTTTTAAGATATAACACTATTGCACACTTAATAGACTGTGTAATGGAATTATTTATATGTGCTGGGAAACCACAAAATCCATGTGACTTGCTTTATTGTTATATTCCCATTATTGTGGTGGCCTGGAACTAAGTCCACAATGTCTTCCAGATATTCCCATATATAAGTGGTGAGTTGAGTTGTACTGAGGTAAAATTACTGATTTGGGATCATAGAGACAGATTTGGATCAGGGGGCCCTCTAAAGTCTCTGCTGTTTCCACTCAGGAGGGTACATGCACAGCATTGGAGTACCTCTTCTAGCCTACCTACAGGAGAGGATGTGTTAAGAGGTTGATATGACCCTGCTTGTAGATGTAGGGTTGTTTGTTTGTTTGTTTGTTTGTTTGTTTGTTTTACCAAAAGGCAGTCTGGTAACCTGTAAAAAGTACCCTCGCCTGAGTTCTAGTCCATTCTGCCTAGGGGGAAGAAGGGTAATGGCTTAGGGGCTTCAGAAAGCATAGCCTTCCCAAATTGTGCTGAGACCTAATAGATCATCAACTGGATTCATCATTCAGCACCCAAGCACCATGGGGTCCTTGGCGAGTGACTCTTTAAATTTAAAATCTGGATTATGTTAACAGTGTATTTTTTAAGCTGCCATGATACATGTTATCTGTGTCTGATTCATGAGTTATTCCATTAGTTGACACCAAGTCCAAAGATGGTCAGAAGACCGTGCTGAATAAATAGTTAATGAGAAAGATGAACATAAAATGGGTGCCAGCAGCAACTGTGGCCATACTACATGCAGTCTCTTAATGAATGTATCGGAGGACAAAGTAAGATTGAATGGGGGTCACACCTTGAATTTACATAGCACCTCTGAGTCTCAAAGTCATCCACAGGTATATATTTTCTTGGTGTTCTTGTGAAATGAGATATTGATAGGAAACTGATAGAACTGGTACATCAAAAGAATGATTCATTTTATTCCCTGTAAATTATTAATTTTATTAGGCATTACTGTTATGTCCCTCAAATGCTTGCTTATACATTTTCCAGAGGGAGTTAATGGAAATCAGTGGAGAGTTTTACAAATTGTCTTCTGAACTACATATGTGACTGATCAGAGGAACTGATGGTTAGGTATGATTCAACTGTCTTCTGAAATAACTCAATCTTTTGCTTGCTTCTGCCAATCCACTCAGTATCTGACCCTCATCACTACCAACAGCAAATGTTTAGCCTATTGCTGTTGTACGTATAAGGAAATCTTTTGTCTCACCTGTTGTTTGTAAGCAGCCTAAAAGCAAGGGCAGGATGAGTTGTTTTTATATGTCATGTTCCACAGTACTTAGGAAGGTCTACATGTAGTAGACACTAAATAAATAGCCATTATACAAACCTGTGTTTAAAAGATCTTGGTAAAAAATGAAACAAGTTAATATTCACCAGCATTCATTTATGATAGGCTTGTGTGTTTACACCTACCATTTGTATCTGACATAAGGGTAAGTAGGTGTTTGTAGGTATTTGTGTGTATGTATGCATTTTTTAAGTCATCAGTTATTTTGCATTTTACATCTAAGTTGAACACATGATAGGACTGAGGAGAAGACTGGAGCTAAAATCACCTGTGCCAGAGCTGACAACAGTAATAACAGGTGTATGTTGACGTGGGGAAAAGTAACCCTGAGAATAGATTGGTCTAAATCTGTCTCTGAACAACCAGGATGCAGTTACAGTGACAGAGAACATTTATGTTTATCACCTTGAAGGGCTACCTAAGTTTTACCTTGTGCATTATTTTGAGAAGAAAGATTTTGGCCATCCCGTCTTAGGGAGTCTCTTGGACAAACTCAACATCTATGTTTTCATATGAGCATACCTGTAGAAATGCTATTATGTTGTCTAAAAGGCCTGTGTAGCCAGATCTGGCAAAAGAAGGATGAAAATTCATCAAACATGTCTGGAGAAGAGAATGCTTTCCAAGATGCTACTTGAGTTTTGGGGACTGAGAGTCTCGGGCAAACACAGTTGGCCACTGAAAACCATTGATCATGAGCATGCAAGGCTAATGAAGTAGATCAGTAAGTACAAGTTATCTAATGGTTAAGCACATGCATGCTTAACCTCCAGAGGGAAAAACAGGCAGAGGTTACTTCATGATGCCCCCTGTTCTGACTGAATAGTATATATGTTTTGAGAACTGTCTCGGTGTAGAAGTAAACGAAGGTGCTGTGCGCAGCATCACCATCATTGGGGTCACAAGAAAAGAAATGACAACATCTCTTTGACTGTGATGGTACCCCATGGTGGACAGGACTGGGTCTGGTTAGAATGAAAAATGGTCCACTTTGGGTAACTTCTGGATGGGAAGGATTTTCCACAGTGAGTTTAAAGTCATATATTAAAAGCAGCTACCTAAGTGGGGAAACTGCTTTATAAAAGATGTAACTGGAGAGGCAGAGTCCTGGCCTGTTTTGTTAAATGCCAAATGAAGGCAACCCCCAAACCAATTAATGTTTCTTTGGAATATGGCATATGATATCTGGAGCCTGTTGTGGTGACTGCAAGTCTGGACTGACTCTGTCCAGACTTCAGCTGCAGTGCTGGTTGGGAAGTTCCTCATTGACAGAGAAGTTGCTTCATATTTAGATATGTTATGTATTATTTAACAATGAAAGAAAATAAAAGAGATTGAGTTTGTCCTCAGAGTGAACTGGACTTTTCAGCCTGTCCCTGAGGACACACTGCAGAAAATAACCCACTTCACTAATAAAAACACATAGAGAAGACTCTTGGACTTGTCCCACCCTGTTGTTCTCCAGTTCTGGATGTACAAGGCCAGAATCTTAAAAATTATTATTGTGTAATAGAACCTTAATAACCTTCAGAAATTTTCAGATAGTTAGTGGGGATGGGGTCTTTTGCCCATTCACTGAAAATGAGAGAGAATAGAGTATAAAGAAAAATTCTGTTGATATGGGTTTTCCTTTGGGGCTAAAGGACTGGAAGTCACTAAGGTGTGCTTCCTTCATGACTGAAAGCCTTAATAGTCTCAGTGTAAGAATGTCCTATAGGTAAGTGAAGGCTGACATGATTCTTTCTGGTGATGACCCCTTCCTTGGCCATTCCGAGCAGTGGGTGGTAACTGTAGGGCAGCCTGCCATCCTTTCTCCTGCTCACTGGGGGAATTCTAGTCTGTGGGTTAGTAGTAGCAGGCGGGAGCTGGAGGAGGAGTTCCATAACCATTCTTGGTTACAGAAAGGCTCCATTGGAAATACACCTTCAATTCTAGTAAAGAAGTATTTACATTTGTCAGTGGCCACAATGTGGATGGAAAATTGGGAAAACAAAAAATTTCAAGTTATGTTACTATGGTGTTTTTCAGAGTTCATCTTAGTGTGTTGTGATTTTAAAATAAGGATGCAAAACATAGAAGAAAACCCCTTATCTCTAACCCATGTAAATGGGGGGGGGGGGCAGGGGAAAGCTGAGCTCTAGTGATTACTTTCTGTAAAGAAAAATGTAATTATAGGTTCCAGTTAGTTTTCATAAGAAGCAGCCTGAGATAGTACTGATGCTATTTTGTGTGTTTGACAAAAGAGAGCCATTGGGCCGCTTTCTACTGAGGCGGGGGCAGTCCCTTCCAGAGAGAGCCCAGTTTCCTCTCCCAGGGTTTTCAGGGATCCTCAGCTCCAGTGGACATTGCTGACACTCCAACTAATGGAATAAACGTAATTTCTAGGAAAAACTGGGGAACTGGGACATATGCTCCTCTTTTTGCTTTAATTTCTAGTCCCAGCTGCCTAACATTAAGGGAAAAAGGACTTCTTAAGTGCCAGGATGAAGTCTGTTGGGAGTGAAAGAACAAGGGAGTAAAACCCATGAATAGGTGCAGAAAGGAGGGGTGGGATCACCTGTCTGCAGGACAAATCCCCCATGTGATTATGTAGTTTTGCAAGAGTTGGGCAACGTTTGGCCAGGGAGAAAAGGCCTTGGCAAAAGCATTTGCACTCTTGATAGATTCCTATCTCCAAAATGGGGAAACTGAGTATAAAAATTCCTGCACAGCATTTTAGGAAGAATGAATCAATTGTCTTATCTAGTCCTAGCATAGTGTAATCCGTGGGGGGTTTTGTTTGTTTGTTTTGTTTGTTTGTTTGTTTGTTTTTTGGTGTTATAGTCAAGGAATATAGAACATATAAGAAAGACATTGGGCTGGAGATCCCATGGGATTAAAGGAGAAAAACATCTTTGTCCTGCCCATAAGAGCTACAGTCTAGGCAAAGGGAAGCTGGGGGAAGACAAACATGTAGGTGACCATTGTCAAGGCAGGTGATGGTAAATACCATGAGAGGAAAATGGAGGAAATGATCCTAGGGGTTGTGAAGAGGAGAAACCACATATAGTGATGGTAAGAGTGTCAGCCCTGGATCCAGACAGCCTGCATTCAAGTTCTGATCTGTGTCTTACTGCTGTGGCATCTTGAATAAGTAACTTAAACACTCCATATCTCTGTTTCCTCAAATTCGAAACAGGGGTCATTATAGTATTTATGTTGGAAGGTCTTTCTTAATGCTTATAAAGTCTGATCTTAGTTCCAAGATTAGAGAGGAAGGACTATGCTTCCCTTGAGTTAGTGACCAATGACTTTCAAACCTCAATTTTCCCACATCTTTACATTAAAGAGATTGGGCTGGATAAAGGCTAGCATTTTATTTATGCTAAAATGCCATGATTCTGTGATTTTATATTAAGTTCCTGCTGTGTGCCTAGTATGTGCCTGAGATGTTAGAAAAGAGATTGTGTGATCTCTGCTCTCAAGGTGCTGTAGTCAAAGTAAAGAGAGGTCACTGCTATTCAGAAGAATATTAAAGAACACCATATGCTTGGCACTTTGGCTAGTAAAAAAATACAAGTAAAACATGAGTATGAACTAGGGCTGGCAGGAGATTTGTAGCAACCATAAATCCAAACTATAGAACCACAAGGACCACAAATAGGCATTCAGACTTTGTTCTCAAATCCCAGAATTCTGAAGCTGTGAACATTACATTTGTATTTAAGTGAAAGTTGAACTGTTGAAAAAAATGACACTATATAGAATGTAGGTGGAACAGGTCTTTGAAACTCCTTGCCCAAAGCAATAGAAATAACTGAAACTGTAAAGAGACATTAGTTTTAGCCTGTCTTTTCCCCCTTTTAAAAAATTGATTATATATATTTTCTTACATTGTGGTATACCCCAAAGTTCTCCCACCACCATGTCACCCATGAACCATCATCCCAGTCACTTGTTTTCATCCCTCCTCTGATTTTGCCCTCCCTCCCTCTCACTTGCTGTATGCTTCAGTTCTGTTATCAGTTTGTTAATTTTAACTTTTCCTTGTCCTTTTGTTTTCCCTATATCCCACATATAGGTGAGACCATCCAGTATTTCTCTTTTTCATTCTGGTTTATTTCAGCTAGCATGATCCTTCTAGGGCCATCCATGTTGCCACAAATGACATGAGGTTGTCTTTTTGATTGCTAAATAATATTCCATTGTGTAAATTTATTGCGACTATTGGTCCATTCATCAGTTTGGGGGTTGTTTCCATATCCTGGCTATTGTAAATCATGTTGCAATAAACATAGGAGTGCAGATTTCCCTTTGAATTAGTGTTTTTGTGTCCCTTGGATAGATTCCCAGAAGTGAGATCAATGGATCAAATGGTAACTCCATTTTTAGTAGTTTAAGGGTCCTCCACCCAACTTTCCATAGTGGTTGAACCAGTTTGCATTCCCACCAGCATTGTAAAAGTGTCCTTTTTCTCTGCATCCTTGCCAGCACTTCTTGGATGGTCATTCCAGAAAATAGGACTGGCATAAAGCTGCACAAAATAGTTTGTCTGTTGAATGACTTGTGGAAATACCCAGGGCTCAGCACTCATTCCTTTGAGCAACCCTGAGAATCCTGTCAGTGTTCTCAGCCCTTCCTCTAGGGGGCAGTATGTAGAGCCAGCACTGTGAAGTCCACTAGCTACAACTTTTTAAAAGTCAACTCTTTTTTTGTTTCTCTCCCCTCACATTTTGTCGAGTGGCCAGTCATTTACATAGCTAATTTGGTAAGTACAACATCACATGTCTGTAAGCATTATCTCACACCTACTGAACCTTCTTTATGGAAGATGTGGTCCTCTCTAAAGCTTCCCTACTTTCAAGGCTGCAGGTCCTTTTTTCCCAGCAGCTCATCCTGGGAAGATGAGCTAAGACCATGAATGGGCCTTGAATAATGAATAGAGGCCCAGTGAGCAGATGACATGAGTGGAGGCATCACATATTCCCATTATCCCTGCCAAGTGCTCCTAAATCGGTCCTCACCACACAGCAAACCTGGGTGGGGGTAGGCCAGTTAGAGCTGGCACTTTACCTTGCAGGAAGGAAATGAGGTGGAAATGACAGACGAGGGGCAAGCATGTACTCACTTACCTCAACCAATCACTGAAAATTCCTACTCATCACCCCAGCTGTCAGTGATAGCCTAACTTGATAGGTCAGTTTGTGATATCGGACTTCTGATGAGCAGACCACAAACCCTCACAGAGTACTTCGCTGAATTTCTTTCATGCTAAAGAACCCAGAAATCCTGGTAATATATGTCAATACATTTCATTTATATACCATGCACTATGAAATTACAAGTTCTTATCATACTTGCCATCAAAGCATACCTTCACACAAACACCCACAAAATAGGGAGGGCAGATAGAATCCCAGGGGTTCAGACGGTCAATGGTGTGGTCACTGAGACAACCCTGTAGAGAAAATCAGAAATGCAGAATGTCCATGACTCCTGTCTGCCTCCCAAGCCAATGTACGAATAGGCACCTTTATTCTCTTCTAAATTTTAGTCTTATCCCATTCCCCCTCCTTTCCTTTCATAAAAAAAGTTATTTTTCTCCCAAATAAGCAAGATGGAATCAAACTTTGCAACCTCTGAATGTATGAAATAAACATTATTCCTAATGAGCTTCTGGGAAAGTGCTCACCTTTGAACTTGGCCAAGGATTATGGAAGAAAGAAAACGTTTTAAGAACTTGATAGAATGTTAGAGCTTCCTGGGTTTTTAAAGTCAAGTGGCATATTACATTTCTTTTCCTTATTAAGGCCAGTTCCAGAAATCCTTCCGGGATAATCAGACCATGTCCAGACGTGGAAGCCTGTGATTGGTTGCTAATACTAGCTCAGGGCTTGTCTTCCTGGTGCTAGGCAGCAACACTGTAGGCAGCACCATTTCTAGAATGCTCCTACTTTAGTAGGACTCAGCTCTTAGACTTGAAGTCCCTGCAAGGCAGGAGAGGAACATGTAGGCTATCCTAGTTTCAGGTAAGGGGAAACCTGGCAAATAGCAGGAAGATATTGAAGAGAAGCTGGCAGCTGAAAGTTAAAAGGATAGAGACCTCACAACTAAGACCACCTTTTGACTCTGTAGATCTTGCCTGTTCATTGGCCTTTGTTCATCTCCATTCAAAATAAGATTTCTACTTAGGAAAAAGTTTCCTAAAGAACAAATATCACTGGCTGTCTGTGGACCCTCTGCCTGCTCCTTGTGAAGGATTACATACCATTCTAACTTGCCTGATGATCCCTTCACAGTCCAGAAGTTCACCTATGGGCATCAAGACAAATCATCCGCAGAGTAACTATGTCCAACCAAGAATGTGGAACTGAGAACATGCTGATTAGGTCCCAGAACATCTGTGCTGCTGTTTGTTATCACACACAGAAGAATCAGTAATACGCTAATTGTTTCCCTTTTCTTGTGACTTTTCCTCTAAATTTCCATTTTGATGTTTCTATTCATGACAGAGTCAAGCAACCTCTGTGCTTCTCTGCCCCTGAGAGCAGAGGTGAAAGACTTTTTAGAGCCCAGAGATGTGACTGACTGCTCTTGAACTGTTACTACTATGTCTTCTGCACACAAAACTAGAAACACTGGGGTGTATAGTACACAGCCCTGAATTGAATCTAGCCCATACATAGCCTCCTTCCCATCCAATGCTTGTTTCTTGCAACTTATCTTTTAAGATAAAACATCTTGCAAAGATCAGATTGCTTGGCGGCCTTGGGGTTCCACTTGGGTTCTCTGAAATTGGCAACTTATCCATGACCTCAGAAATCTTGGCTCTGACAAGCCAAGATCTTTGCGCTAAAACAGGCTCAGTGCCCATGGAGATAATCACCTCTTGTAATATCCACACAATCATCTCATTGTCAAAGCACAAGGAATGCAAAAATAGAAGAAAGGCCACAGCAGGGTTGCCCCATGGTTCAGCTAGCCCAGGATTCTGCTTCTGGCTGAGGGCACCTTGGGACACCCTGAGTGGAACAGTCCCAGCATCAGTTCTAGAAGTTAGCTCTGATTGGGGGAGGCCTGTGACTTCATCAGACCTCACTGTGCCCCACCTTCTTAGACCCCTTTCACCATCACTTTATCTGAGCTATGTTCTTAGACTCTTGCTGAGAAAACCCTCAGCAAAAGGCTCCTTTTCTCCCCGACTTGGGCTATGGCACCCTCTGTGTGCCCAGAACTCTCCTTGGGGCACCGTCAGCAGTATCTTCACCAGTACCCAGCACTGGTGAGGGCACCAGTCTCAGGCCATGTTCTAAGCATGCTGTATATTTTCTCATGAGTGCTCCAGGCAACAGAGACTGTTGGAGTAATTGTTTTACAAAGCACACGTTTAGAAAAACTGAAACCACTTGCCTGGGTCTCAGAAGAAGAGTCAGCCCCAAACCCAGCTAGTACATTTGGCCCATGCCTAGATCTACTTCCCTCACCAGACTGGCAGTCCACTGGGGGCAGCAGTGGTCATGTCTCCTGTCTCCTCGGTGCCTGGGACAAGCAAAGCACTCAATAAATGTTGAGTTACCAAAAGGTAAAGCTCACCAAATATAAATTCTTCATGGGAATTAATTTAGAAAAGCCACACTTCTTGCAAAAAAAAAAATGGTAAAATGCAGAAAAAGATAGAAACCAAATGGTTTCACTAATATGTGGACAACCAAATGAAAGTACACAACGGGATGGTGGGGACCAGCTGGAGCGGTCGGTGAGGGGAGGTGGTGGGGGACCCCCAGGGATTAAAATGATGCGAAATACATATATAAATTATTTATGTATGATAAATATTCAATTAAAAATGCTAAAATAAAAAAGGGGATTTTGTTCTTACTGGAACTCCAATTGCTTCAAAACTTTCCTCCAGGAGCCATTTAGGTGGGTCAGCACACAAAAGGGTTTCTCGTAGTCTCTGAGGCAATCAGAGTGGCCTCCAATGAACTGAAAGCTACACATGGTATTTTAAAAATCATTGAGAAACACTTAAGCAGGAAAACAGAAAAGAACACATCTTAGTCGATTCAGGAGAAACAAACTTTCTCCTTGTCCACACCCCAGACACAACACTTGATCAGGAGCCACTGGTGTTACACAGCCACCCTCTGCTCAGGCCTCCCCACATGCAGGCTAATCTGCTAAATCGTTTAATCGGACACAGGTCAGCCTCTGAGGCTTCTGGGACTTTGGGGCCTTTTTTTTCCGGGGCTTAAAGTCTTTCTCTGCTGCTGACTCACATGTTAATTATTGCTTTCCACAAAGTAGAATTAATAGTGCTACTGCACTCGCCGGTGTGCATGTTAGACAGCTGTTTTATCTTCCCAATAGAGAAACGTGCCCAACAATACTGTGAGACCAGAGGTTCCTTCTGGAGCAGTCAGGGTGGTTCACTGAGGAACAGGGAGACCAGGAAGCAGAGGGTTAACTGCCTGAGCTTTTAACCAAAATCTCTTAAAAAGAAGGGCCAAAGAGTTTCAGTTCCCTGTCACCTGTCAGTGTTAATGGACAGAACTCGTGTTTCACAGAAGAAATATCAACTTGTTTGCTCTTGAACTGCTGGGCTAGATAACGAAGTAAAAATGACATTACCACTAATAAAAGTGATTTGCAGAAATCATTGATAGAATCTCAGTAGCAGAGATTTGCCATTAGCAGTTTAGCCAGATAAAGGGAGCAGCTGGATTGAACCCTTCCTGGCCTGGTTAGTGTATATGTTTTAGGAATGGGACTAGACTTTTAAACACTAAAGTCTGGGCGAATGGTGTTATTCTTGAGCCTTACTGGCTGACTTTTAGGACTGTCATTGGAGTTTCCTTTTGCCTCTTAGGATTGTTATTTAACAGCCCTTTTTCTCACCTCCATGTTACATCACTGAAGAGGTGGAACTCTGGCCAAGCCCTGGCATCCTCCCTACTAGAAATCTGATTCAAAGAAGGTCCACATGTGCCATGAGGGTTTGGGGCCACGGGGCGGGGGGGGGGTGTTGGCAGAGAGGGTTGTGTTGTGTCTGAGAGAGTGAGAAGAGGAAGGGGGCTGCCCCCATCGGGGCTTGTTCACTGGTGTCCACCAAGTAGATGGACATCTGGCTCCTGAAGCTCCTGTGATGTGGACATGGGCAGAAAACTCTGCGTGAAAACATCTGTAGGGCACAGGGATCCGCGTCCCGGAGACAGGGGGTCACCAGATGCTAGGTAACCTGGTGATGAATGCAGCTGCCTTTGTTAGCTCAGTGTTCTACTGGTTAAGCACATCATCACTGCATAGCACCAAGTCTGCAGCTGGGGGCGGGGGGTTGGCAGCAGGTTTGGCCTTCCCTCCAGCCAGCCGGCCACACCATATTTGGAAAAGCCAGTTGAAGCTGTCACTGCTGGGGGTAGTATACGGTGCCAGATTCTGTGATACACAAGACATTTGAAACTTTGCCTCTGCCCTTACTATTGATAAAGAATAATAAGATAATAAGAGTTCTTAAGAAATAATGATAGGAAGCTCCCCATGCAGTTAAGGTGTGTGTTCAATATGTGTTCAATATGAGGGCTCAGTGTGGGCCAGCTGGGTCAATGTTGGAGGAAAGTTGTGTCTGGAAGGTAAGAGAGGATCACATTTCAGGAGGATAAGAAATAGTTGGGTGGCAAAGGGGGGGGGGCTGAGCTAGGGGTGACAGTACAGAATAATGTTTAGCTAGAGCAGAGTGGGTGTTACAGGCTTATGGGGACCACTACTGGCAAGCAGCGTTGGGGCCAGGATTCCAGAGCTTGGACTTTAGGTTTCAGCAGGGAAGAGTCGTGCCTACTTTCCATAGAGCCACATGCTGGAATGATACGAGGGTCAGGGAAATGGGCTGGTTAACTGCTCCTTTCCCTGAGATCTGATTGGAATTACATTCTTATGGAACAGTGGTAAAGTTGGTGAGCAGCAAGAGGAGATAGCTAGAAGATGGGGGCTCCTGTCTTTGAAAATAAACAGAGACGCTGGAGTCAGAGGAGGCCTGTGTTGGGTGAAGTTTGCTTTTCGTCCCTTGGGCAGCATTTACGAGTTACTGGTCAGCAAGAAAGCCCCGCTGAGGTCTCTGTGGGCTGAGCCAAGGTTTCAGCCTGTGGTGGCCTGAGGGTTCCAGCCATATTTAGAGTTCCTAACAAAGGAACTGGTTTCCCTGGCTTGGCTGCCAAGAAAGAGGGTTCTCAAACTTGCTATCTCAGCAGAAGAGGGCTCCAGGCTGGGTTCCTGTATTTCCCGCTGCCTGACACCTCAATTGTAAGGTTGGGAGACAATTCTCTGATCACCTGACTTGACTTACAGGTCCTTTTGTTCTTGAAAGCCCTCCTGTGTCTTGGCAACTGCGTGGCTACCCAGTGGTGTTTGTTGAACGAATGCATTCGCCCCCTTCTCACTCATCCTATCTTGCATCCCACTCTGCAGCCTGTCTCCTGACCACCAACTCCCTGGTTCATTTTCAGAGAGGATCTTTGTCCTTCTCATCCCTTCTGCCCTCCAGAATTCTCCACATTCAGCCTCTCCTTCAAATCCCACTTCAATCCTGAGTTCTCCCAGTCTTCCCCAGCCTTGCAGAATTTCTCCTCAGACTCCCGTGGCACTCATTATAGACAGGTTTCAGAACTTGATTCTTCACGTTTCCACAAACTCCCGAGGCAAAAGCAGCTGTCCTGTGCTTCATTCTGTTGCTCACAGCCCCTGCACAGAGAGACTCAAATATTTGTTGAATGGTTGAGAGAATAAGTGATTGCTAAAGCACGAAGCATAATGCTAGTTTCCAAATTGCTCAGTAGTGTCATTTGGAGAGCACGGCAGGCACATTAGGGAGACTTTGTGATATTCTTCATAGCTTCTGATGACTTGTCTACAAAGGAATGGATAGAGCTTCCTAAACGTGCATGAACATCGCGTTTCTCCTTAGAGTTTGCTGGGGCAGAATTGAGAGAAAGCAAGGCTTGTGCTGTGGCTGTGAATCCCATCCACAGCCCTGGACATGTGACCATGTGAACAGGCTGAGAATCAGGACCTCCAAACAACACCCAAGAGAGAGAGAGGGACTCGGAGATTCTCCATGGCTTCCTTCTCTTTCCTTTCATCTTTCCTTTATCTTTGCATTCTCCTTTATTCTTAAAGAGGGGGGTAAAAAAGGCCTATGGAAATGGGGAGGAGAGTGACAGATCAGTACTTTTTTTCCCTCCACTTCCTCTTACTGTTTTGAAATACTTTAAAGACCAGGCACCAGAATTTCTGACATCAAATTGGGATTAGTAAGGCAGATGAGAAGGTATTTCGCTATTAGCATGTGATCAAGCATCACTCCTGGGTAAAAGAATAGACCAAGATTATTTTCTTTGAAATAAAAAAGTATCTCAAATAAAGAATCGAGAATGGACCCTTTTAAAAAGGCAGATTCTGTATTTGAAAAGAGTTCTCTATCACCACTCTCTAGTCCAGTTATGGTTTTTAAAATGTTTTTCCTCAGAATATCTGATGAATTGCCAGGGGAATTTCTGCCTCTTCTTCCTCAGTGTACCAGTGCTGGCCTCCCAAGCAGCCCAGTTCTGTTTTCTCCTGACGCAGTCATTATTTTTGGCATTGTACATATTTCCTCTAATGGTGTTACTTTCCCCCCTTTCTAAGTTGCCTTTTGAGGAGCAATTGTTCTGGCAGCCCCTTGCAAATCAGGGGCTTAACTTCAATGTGGTGAAGAGGAGGGAGTGGAAAAGAGGAGATCTGACTTCTTCTTTTGCCTCCCTTGCAGCACTCCACCACCCCCACTAGCCCCGCACTGGAGTGCTAACGAAGAGGTCCTCTCTTCTCTCTCATGAAAGAGCTTGCTTTTATTAGGCTCTGTACTTGCCATTCATCCTCTCTGCCTGCAAGGCTTGAGGGGATATCTAGAGGTGACGCTGGGGGCTGCACCTCAGGCACGGCATCTTAATGACTTGGCTTGGCGGGTGTTAGAACGGTCCCATTCAGAGTGCGTTCACTCCCTGTGCAGTTGGCTCACTCAGCCTCTGTCCATAGATGTTCTCTTGTTCACGCTGCATGAGGAAATAGAGATTTCCAAGTGGGAAGCAGCCTTCCCAACACATTAACTCTTCACGAAGGGAAGAGAAGCTGTAAAGAAGGAAATGAAATCTAAGCTGGCCCAGCTGCGGCTCCTGGGAGTGGGAGGCCAAGGCAGCTGTGATCACTTTTTCTTTCCTCCCTGAGAGGGAAAGAGTAAAGGGCGCACTTGAATTGTCCCGACCATCAATTAGCAAATATTTACCCAGCTCCCGTGCCCTGGGCCAGGGTGCCATGAAGGACTCACAGACATAGCCATGTCTGTGCCCCTTCCCCCCCCCCCAACCCCAAGCAGCAGGGTATTGCAGTCCAGCTATAACAGCAGGATGTCCCTAGAAGAGTCAGCAAGACAGGGAGGCCTTTAATGAGGGCCAGTGGGTGATGTGGACAGGAAGCGCCTTGGAGAAGGGAGTGAGGGTGACCAGGGAGGCATCTGGGGGAAGGAGGACTTGAGCTGTCCTTGAGGGATAGTTTTAAGGGGAAAAGGGATATGGGATGATAAAGGCAGTAAACCCACAGGTGGTAAAGGGGGTCCCCATCAACGCAGAGTTTAGGGAACTCTACAGAGCATGGGGTTCTTGCTAGCAGAGGAGTCTTTAAACCTTTGCTTCCCATAGCAAGATGTTCGCATCTCCGTCGTGTCCTTGGTCTCAGGATCTCCAGTGTTGCTAGGTCCCTTTCTAACTCTGAGTGTGTTTATAGACCAGGAGAATCAGCTTCATCCGGGAGGTTAAAATTACAGCTCAGACCTACTGAGTCAGAAACCTCATTGTAACAGGGCCCTGGGGCAGCCTTGCTGGATGACCCCACACAGCACCAGTTCAGACCCCAGACATGATTCATACTTGGGAAAGTGCTCTGCCTGTGGCTCTACCCAGATGGAAACTTTGCATTCGGATTACGAATTGGATTAGATTCTTACGAAAGACCTAGAACGGTAGGTGACTGAGGAATTCATAGGACAGAAATCATTTTAAGTGGTTTGCATCTAATGTCTACAATTGGTACCACTTTGTGCTATTTATACTTTAGAGGACACCAAAAGGATAGATGAGGGAATCCTTTCTCTAGAAAATGCATGGGCTTTTCTAGAGTGAGCCAGAGGGTTCAGGACCAGGTTATGCAGTGTGGACTTCTGGAGAAGGCTCGCGTGGGAGCTCCTGGATGAAGAGTGCAGTTTTGACAGACCAGGTTCATGGGAGTTTGCCTTCCTGGAAGCATGTCAGCAAGGGCAAGACCAGGGTAGGGTCTTAGAGGCACCAGAGTGGTAAGCTCAGATCAAAGGTGCTTGCTTTGATGCTGGGGAATCCCTTTTATATCTCCAGAGCTTTCTCTTTATCTCTCTGCTGTACGATTTCTTTGTGAATGTTCTTAGCTGAAGGCAGTGTTGTAGGATGACTGCAGAAGCCAGATGGTTTGAGCCAAACCACAGGTTTTGCTGTTGGAAGCTTGTGGGATTCCGGGGAAGAAGACAGCTTATGGCTGGAAGCCCTAAGGAAAAGCTCAACATCAGATCTGGTAGCAGGTTGAATGTGGGGAAATACTCTTATATCTAGAGATGTGGCACCAGGGAAAGCTCTGGTGAAAGTGGAAAACAGTTATTAACTGCGGCATTAGTAGACTCTGCTTGCAGAGTAAGAACTTTTTTTCAGACATTGCAAGCTGAGAAAAAGGATCCCACTGGGTTTGGTTGTCAATTAAGGGGGAGGCAATTAAGGGGGTGGCCTAGGGCAAGAAGAGTGACCAGGATGTCCTCTTTGCTGCTTCTCAGATCAAGAGCTCTTCAAATTAAATATCCTTAGAGGACTTGACTCTTGAGCTAAACTTTGGGAATCTGCAAAGGGGACCTGTTGATGGGTATTTCCAGGAAGGTGCCTGCTTGCAGTCAGGCGTGTGGGTCTTGTGATGGGTCTGCATGTGCACTTACATGGGGTGACTCTGGGCAGTATGGTGTTGACATTCTTACAGTCTTTTTCCTCATATGTAAAGTAGGAATAATAGCAGACTGACCTTGCTACATTGTCTGAGAGTGAAATAGAGACTAGTGGTATCATGAGAGTTCTCTATCAACTGGCAGGTGTTCCACACAGTTCTTTCCTGGTTGCAGTGGTTTCTCGACAGACTGGTAAACTTTCCTTAGCTGCAGTCTGCAGTATAGGGGTTAGGCAGCAGTGGGCACCAGGACCACAGTGATGGTCTCTTTTTCCCCTATTAAAAAGATTTAAGTTGACCTTTCTATTTTAGCCTTGTATTGTCATATAATAGAAGTATGTTCCTTAAACTCTTATAAAAAAATTCTTTTCAAGTAGCAACTCTCCAATGCACCTCAGAAGGTTACAAAGCCACAGGAGTATATGAGCTTTAAGGGTCTTTGTGAAATGGCCAGAGCCTTTGCTCTGAATAGACAGGTGCCTGGAAGGTGGCTGACCAACAGTGTGAGGAGCACAGGTCGAGACACTGCCAGGTCAGCGTGGAGGAGGAAAGCCAGACCAATCAGACAGATGCCCCTGTGGCTCTTGCTTGCCACCCTTCTCTAGAATGTCACAAAGATTTCTCTGATGGCCTGCAGGGCAGGGCAGGACAGGTGAAACTTATACTTTTGTCTTACACTGGGGGATGAGGTCCTGCTGGCCCACAAGAGTGGCCATCTTTACAGGACTGGATTCTTTGTTTCACAGAGTTGGTCATCTCTTTTCCTGCATTTTCACCTAGAAATAACATGAAGCAAGGAGAGGCCTGGGAGAGGCAGGAAAAGTGGCCATGTGCACCACTCTTTGCCTCTGGCATCGCTCTCTGCAGCACCTCCTCGGGTTCCACATCCATAGTGGGGGGCGATGCGGACATTGTCTCCTTGGATTTCACAGTGGAGTCACTGTGAGGCAGCTCTAAGGACCTGGCTGTGATCTGGATGTCATCTTTGGTGATACAAAGTGGAAAAGCAACACCTGATACAAAGTAGTTACCTCTGTGTTTAGGACAGCTGGGACTTAGAAACCAGGACTGAACAAAAAAATACATTGCAATCCTCTCGCACAGGTGATATCACTGACTGTTAGAAGTATTTTTAAAGAATTTCTTAAAAGTGATGAAATGTTGCCTAAGAATCCATGAATACAATGAGATCTCACTTTTTCTTCATTTAACCTTTCTGTATTTTCAAAGTTCCCTAGACTGAACATGCATATTTCATGGAGATCTCTTTCCAACAATGTGGCATGGCCAGTCCTGACTGGCAGTGGGCTCTCTGAAAAAGTCAGAGCTCAAGGATTTTGTGTAGTTCCACACACTCCCATTACCATTCTGAACTTTGATTTTCTTCATCTCCAAAATGGGAATGATAGTTTCTGTAGTACAGTGGTTATCGTATTCACTTAAAATGGAAATGATAGTACCTGCTCTTTCTATTTCACTGGATGAGATTTATAGGCTTATAGGTTTCTTCTAAAGTGCTTTATAAACACCATGAATGGTAAATGTGAAGTGCTGTAATTCACCAACATGTTGAATGGAAAGAGTGCTGTTGGCCTTGGGCTTGGAGATGCTCAGCTCAGAGACTGTTCATTATTGTTGCTCTTGTGTCTACATGGCTTTCCCCAGGTGGGCTGGGGACTGCACACGTCCTCAGTTTACATAAGGAGCCAGGTTATCTGGAGCCCCAGATGGGCTACACTTCTGGGCTTGCTCAGTAATTGGATCTGCTGCTCTCTCCGGCTGCCTCAAGCAGAGAAGGCCACTAGATAAGCATCTCCAGTGCACCCCAAGCAGCATGGACAATTAGAGGGGGCCCTGTGAAGTGGGCCCCAGACATTGCTGTCAGCTCTGAATGCAGTCCAGACCCCCTGCCCCAGGGGCACAGGCTAGTCCAGCAGATCAGTTTGCTGGGGGCTTAGCCCAGGAATAGGGAATGTTGGGAGGTGCAGGTATGAGAGACTTTCCAGGACCCCTCCTTCAGGGAAGGGGTAAGTGAAAGCATCTGCTGCTTTCAGCCCTCACATACCTCCCCTCCTTTTTATACCCCCTCTTAGGGACTTTTGATGGTCTGCTGTATTGGTCTGATCTCCAGGTCACTCTGGTCTCTCGAGGCAGAAGCTGTGCCCCTCACCACAGGAGTGCATTTTGAAGCGGAGGGATCATGCCCCTCCTCCAGGTCTATCTCATCTACTCAGGATTTGCTAATTTGATCTATTTTTTACTGACCCAATGTTGACAGTTTTCCTCCCTAAATAAAATGATCCTCCTACACATCATCACAACCTTTGGGCAGCTGTCAGAGGAACCCAGAAAGCTGACCACCAGGAAAACCCCCTCTTCCAAACAACTTTGCCACTCCTTGGGAACTGCCTCCTGAGCCAAAGACTGTTCTTTTGAATATCTTCCATTGTGGCAAGGCCTTATCTTGGAGGGCATATTCTTTTAAACAATCAAGATCCATCCACAGCCAAGTCTGGTAACTAAAGGGGGTAGGGGTAGGTAAACAGGATAATATTGTTTGTGGGTTAAAATGAAGTGTTTCTATTATGTACTTTGCCTGATTTTCTTGTGTGGCTCTGAACTTAGTCTCTAAAAGATCTTCCAAATGGTTTCCTTAGACCAATGGCTATCCACCAGAATGAAGTTCGTGCTGCCTGCTGGAGTGGTCAATCTGAGGGTTGCCTGCCTTATATGTGGTATCTATTTAAATTTCTGTCTCATTATATCCACCCCCCCATCTGTCAGCCACTGCATCTGGTAGTGTGACTGACAATCACACAAAGTCCTAGATAAAAACAGCTTGGTTTGTGATGGTGACTCCGACTTGTTGGCCATAATGAATATGGACTCAGCACTGGTAGAGGAAGCATGGTTAGGTTGAATATGTAGATATACTGCCTTCCAATGGCAAGTATATCTACAGGCTCACAAATTATAGTGAAATAAGCCTTCCAGGTGATTGTGCTGCGGCTGAAGTTGAGAGCTACTGCACTATAGAAACCAGACCAGTACATAATTTAAGTGAGGGGCATATGAGATTGTTTATTAAATTCACCTACCCTCAGTGCTCAACTATCAGTTTCCTTTTCCTTCTACCAACAAAACAAAACAACCCTTTTTTATTTCAAAGCTGTTTTTCAACAGTGGCTTCCAGTCCTGACTGCACATGAGACTTACATAGGAAGCCTAAAGTCCTGAAGCTCAGGCTTAGGAATCAGACTCTCTGGGGATAACATCTAGGCATCAACTTTTTAAGACACCTCCAGTGAGCATCCAAGATTGAGAAGCAGCTGCTTTGGTTCTTCTCTAATATAATGCATGAAGCCGTGACCACCCACAGGTGTGTAAACCAAGCACTCATCCCAGTCTGGGTCCTGACACCAGTGTGCCCCAACTGGCCGCAGCCCTGGTGCAGCCACCTTGCAGCCTCCCTGAGGGGTCACCAGTGCCCTCCCAATTGCATTCGACCTTCATGTCCTTTGTCACAGCTTTCTGCAAATTGTCAGGAGCTTAGAATTTCACCACCAACTTATAGACTGATTCAAGCTATCTTACTAGCTTTAGGCCCTCACCCTGACCAGATGAAATGCATTGTGTTTCTACACCATCTAACTTTATAGGGTGATGACAAGTATATAATTCTGAGATCCTAATGAGCCACAGGCATTCAGTGTGAGTGCTGACCGGCCTGAAGGTCAGGAAACCGTGTCAACAACTAAGTAACCAATGCCAGTGGTGCCACTGGAGACAGCTTTGAGACCTCGCACCAGCTGTGTCTGCCTGAAAGTCAGAAACCACAGTCACCAGACCAAGAGCAGATAATGTCTTGACGATGGGCTCAAGTAGGGATCACTAAGTCAGGTCTGGAACAATGACCCAAAAACTCAGCAGACACTTTTAAGATAGTGAAATTCTAGATACACGTGTTTCCTGGTTGTAATATATACCTTCTGGTGCTTTAGGAGAGTTCACATCTTGTTTCAATTTTGAGTGGCTGCCTAGTCCATAAGTGGGGTCAGATGATTAAGAATTCGAGTTTAACTTGGGAAAAATAGTATAAATTTGTGTTTATTAAAATGTTGAAAAGAATTTTAGAAAGCACTTGCTCTCTGCCTGCAACTGGGTTGGACCTACAGGTCTGGAGCTCTGTGAAGTCACAGTGTGGGGGTCCCAGCCCTGCACCAAGGAGACTCATCGTGCCAAGGCCCACAGCACCGATTTCACTTCTTACACCCCATTTGAACTCAGGTACCGGTTCTTAATCTTCTAACTCCTGAGATGTCAGGTCTTTTCCCAAGGGCATAGTCTCCCCCAGGAACACCCCTCACTAATTTTTATACCACAGCATATCTTTTCCAAACCCTCTCCCTCCTTTTCTTCCCACACTGTACATGAACACCCAGCTGGTGGCTGGTTGACACCAAGGTGACACCCAGTGGCTGAGCTGACACTGTACCATGAGTGCTGGAAGTATGTGATCCAGTTTCCTTGCTGCTCAAGACCTTTGATCTTGGAGGTTTGAGACCATTTCTTTTAGCAAGTGACTTCATCTCTGTGAAAGTCCACACCTTGATCTACTAGATGGGGATAACATTTTCTATCTTTCAGGGTCATTGTAAGACTCAAATGAGCTAACACTTAGGGAAAGGTGCTCTCTGAACTCCGCAAGCCCTGTAAGATACTTTTATCCTTGGAGCACCTGATATCCCTCTACTTGAGTAGCCTCCTCAGAAGGCTAATTGAAAGCTTCTCTTACCCCTTTTGAGTGTTTGTTGCCTGGATTTACAGGCCTTCCTCCACTTTCACTGGGTTACATCCAGGTTTACCCATCAGAGGTTGAAATGTACTCAATTCATCTATTCTACTGAACCTACAGCGTAGCCTCATCAACTTTAAATGTGCTCAGCACACATGCTTTAGGCTGCAGTGTGGACGTGATGAGATGGGAAAACACAAAACACAGGATCCAGAAACTGCTGGCAACACAGTACTCTGTGGGTATCAATTGTTTACCCTTGTGATCGTGTGGCTGACTGTGGCTTGTAGCCACTGCCCAGTACAAGTAGCCTATGTATACTGCTAGCTTGGGAAGAGACCAAAATCCAAAGAACAGCTTTTTCAGAAAGCATATCTCACCTTCACACCATAGTAAAGTGGAAGAAATCATTAAGTCAGAGACCATCTGTCTTCCTTGGGTTAACAGAGATGTCTCAAGTTGTTGACTTTCGATCTAAGCTCCTACTGCTTGGGAGCTAGGATTGTGTGCCTACAGTCCCACATGGTCCAGCACAGAGCTTAGCAAACATTTCCGGGACACTGAGACCACAGTTAACCAAGGTTGGGTCTATGTTGCGTGCTTACACTTCACATTATGGGTTCCACCCTGCAGCTTTGGAGAGCACTAAGAAATATAGGTGCATGAACTTTGTAGAAAAAGCAATTTGGAGAAAGAAAGAAATTTCTGAGTCTTATTTGGAAAATTTAGGATAAAATGTCTTTTTCTGGGAAACCAGAAGATTCTAACATGGCATGCCCATATATCATTTTAAAAATAATAAAACAAAAACTCTTCTATTGTAGTTAACTATAGGACCCACCTAGGGAGAGAAAATGAAGTGCAGTGTTTTAAGAAGTGAAACTTTTAACTCAGAAGGTTCGGTGATATGCCCCAAAGAACTGGTCGATATCAATCTTACTGAGAAATAGTACATCCAGCCTGAGACTGTGTTGATTCGTTGACAAAGAACAGCAGTAATGGCCAAAGTCTGAATGTGACTAACGCTCGATTAGCGAGATAATGGGGTCATTATGATCTGCTGTGATGGTTTTCACTTGTGAAAACTTTCTAAGACTTTCAACCCTGCTATACTGTCTCATTTGACCCTGAAGGAGAAGGTGCGTTGTTTCTCCCATTTTCCAGATGAGGTTATCACTATACAGAGAATATATATTCTTGTCCAAAATCAGGTACCAGGTGGTCTCACAGACAATGTATTAAAACACCTGTCCTCCTACCTTCCAACCCATGTTCCTTTTGTGAAGAGGCCTAAACTGGACAAATTACATGAGGGAGTGTGGACTGTATATGCACCAGCTGTGCTTGGGGGTCCTACCTTTTCAGTGTTAATTATCCTTGTTCTTCTGTGTTGCTAATTAAGTGATGTCTGTGTTACAGATTTTTGTCTGTTCTTCTAAGAATCAGCATTAGATCTCTCTGGGCTGTGTCAAGGTTAATGAGATAATGTAATTAAAGATAGGCTAGTCCCAGAGTGCAACTGTAAATGCAGGGAGCAGTGATAGAGCTCATGACTTTTAAACCAAGAGGCTGTACGAGATTCTTAGTCTTCCTTTTCCTAAATGTTAAGGTATTTATGTATTTCTTGCTGTAGCTCAGTGGTGACGTCTAGGGAGAAATGAGTTCTAGCCCTCACTCTGCCATTAATTAGTTGAATTGTTCTTGCTAGTAACTTAATCATACTGAGCCTTGGTCTCCAGATCTGTGAAATGGGGTCAGTTGGCAATGCCTGTTTTGCCCATCTCACATGTAGGTTGTGAGGATGGAACTGGAGAGGTCTTCTAAGTAACTACTCACTGACTAGCCATAATCCATGGGCTTATGCTGATGTATGCTCTGTGAACCTTGGACAAGTTACATATTGTGTCTGAGTCTCAGTTTCCACATGAGTAAGCTGTGGTCATGATACCCACCGTTTTTGTTAGTAGAATCACAACTTTGAGATCTTGTCTATGAGGTTTTTAGTGCCAGGCACAAAAATGGGTTTTATTTACACGTTCAGGCAATCTATCACCAGAGATAGTACCAATTCCCAACTTTCTCCGCTCCCCGCCCCAGCCATCCCCTTCAAGGTGCCTGCTCTTCTCCAGTAATGAAGGGTCCATGACAAAGGGAAACTTTGCATACAGATGTTGGCATTAATGTCACAGCTTGTGCTGAGGATCCTGTTACGCTAGGATGGTTTCTCTAGCTGCTACTGATACCTGGGTCAGCTGTCGTCAATACTTGGTTGGGGAACTCAGAGGTTGATGCCAAAGGATGAAATCATCTACCCTGCTCCTGGCTTCTACTACTTGCAGACATGATGTGTGCAGCTATAGTGTACTGTCTCTTTCCAACCTCCTCTCCTGTGCTAGGGGGCCTGCAAATCTTGAACAGCCAATTTCAGTCTACTGCCAGAGGTTAGGATTAAAATGCAGATGGCAGGGACCAAAATACAAAGTGCCACCAAATGTCTGGAACAAAAGTAAAAAATCAGGTTCTGAACAAGTAGAGACGGTGGGATGCAGGTATGAGCGTGCTGAGATCAGAAGTCATGTGATGGAGAAAGAAAATATAAAGGGCAAATAGGACAAGAGAAATTTTTCACCCCTTTCAGATTTCCTAAAGATTTTTTCTGATCATCAATAGCTATTACACAACCCAGCTGCAGTCTGAATATCTGATAGCTAATCTTTCCAGAGATCTAGATGGTCTGTTTAAAATGAAGAAAGTCATAAAGTTTAAAACTGCCTTCTACCCCAAATCTTGAGAAGTTTGAAAGCTATTCCATGAATCCCCAAATACTGATTTTCTGTCCAGATAATAGATTGTAAAGCCAAACAAAGGGAGAAGCAGCTCCTGGTTTTAGAATTTCTGAAGGTAGGATTGAGAGTGAGCTGGAACTGTTTGGAGGAGGATTTGAAAGTCAGGAAATGCATTGGACGCTTTTTCAAAAAATAAAAAACAAGCTAGTTTATTAAATAAACAATATAGGTTATTTATAGACACTTAAGAAAATACAGATAAATATTAAAAAAAAACAAACCTGTAGTCTCACTGACCTGAAACCGCTAACATTTTTGAGCATAGAGAGACTAGTTCCTGCTGGCTAAAAGCCTGGACCTGGCCCGAACTGCCTGCTGCAAAGTCCCTTCCCCATTTACCTAAGAGGCTCAGGCAGATTACTCAGCCTCTGTGGACCCCTTATCTATAAACTAGGGAATTACTACTATCCAAGGACCGTAGTAGGGATCAAAGCAGCTCAAGGGATAGTGCTTAAAACACTGCCTGGAATACAGTAAGCACTGTGTCTGTGATAGCTGTAAGCAACATACTTTACTGTGTTTCTAGGCTTTTTCCTACACTGTATATGGTGTAGGAAAGTATTGGTGTATGTATTGGTGTAAGTACATGGTGTATGAAGTATAATGTATAATATGTACATTTCTGTACATATGATGATGTCATAACTTCTGTACTCTCAGAATCTTTTTATGGATGGATGTGTTGGCACTATTAGCTACCACAGACCACTTACGTTGGGATAGGCCTGGAGCTAAAGATTTTGCATAAATGATCATCTGTGCTCAGAATAACTCTGTAGGGTAAGTACTATTACCATTTTATAAATGAGAGAATGAAGGCTAGGCAACTTAATGTCAAGTGTACAATGCTTGCAAATGGAGAAGTCAGAAAGTCAATCCAGGCTTTGAAACGTGACATAGACTTTATGAGGAGACCCAGGATCTCTTTAGGATTTTAGACAAGCGGCAAGCTTGGTGTGTGCCATCCTTCCTATGTCCATGCTGGCAGAATTTGGAGGGAAGACAGATTTGTGCTCACCCCTTTCTAACCCTTGACAGGTACACAGTTTGAAACACCAGGTTGATGGGTGTCTGGATGACCATCCTCCTTGGGCTATAATGACATTTTCAATTTTTACTGTGGAAATCATGCTCGGATATGAAATGGTATCTAAAGTCCGGGACTGGACTTATGTTTTTATGAATGCATTTTATCCAGAAAGAGAAACTTGTCATTTTTCACCTTGTTCTTCAGAGCCTTTGACACAGCCAGTACATCCCTCTCCACCCCTAGGATTCACCCCAGCCCCCACGGAACCCATTCTGGGTTCCATTGTTAGTCGATTAGTTTAAACAACACACCTTTACTCAGATCACACTCAAGACTCATGTGTAGCCCTTTTCCAAACACTGAGGGCCTGCAAGAGGAGGCAAGTGGTTGAGAAGATATGCCACATTTGAATGCCAACCGACAGCAAGAAGCAGTCTGTGCGTGGCTGAGTAGACTGGAGTCTGCCAGTACAGTGGGTAGGGGACTCCAGGGGGAGAGGGGGTCTCAAGGTTTGTAATGGGATGATAATGGCATTTAACCCCTTCTCTCTTAATTTAGGAGTAGTTCGGAGAGGAGGAAGGAGAAGTCCCGAGACGCAGCAAGGTGCCGGCGGAGCAAGGAGACAGAGGTCTTCTATGAACTGGCCCACGAGCTGCCCCTGCCTCACAGTGTGAGCTCCCACCTGGACAAAGCCTCCATCATGCGCCTGGCTATCAGCTTTCTGCGTACACACAAGCTCCTGTCCTCAGGTGAGGCTGACAGGCTTCTCACGCCTGTGCTGCAGCCCTACCAGCATGTCCCTACATTTAGGAGGCACTGTCATGCAGAGCTGGGAGGCCTTCTCCACTAGGAACTCCCACTCTGAAAAAACTTGCACCCCAAACATGTCATCACTGAGTTTTGTCTGTGCTAAGCATCTCCTTTCTAACAGCCACCCTCCCTTCATCCATCTGTCCATCTGTCTGCCCCTCCCTCCCTTTCTTCCTTCCTTATATTTTTGGGGGTGAGGGATGATAAAGGCAAGTTTATTTAAGAAAAGGAAAATGAAAGATCAGATCAGAAATAAAAGGAGATAGACCAGGAGGACAACCTGAGTTGGCCAGAATCAGGAGGGGATACGGATAGATGACCCTTCCTTCCTTATTTTTAACTGAAGTAATATTTAGATACCCCCATCAGTTATTGCCACTTAGTGTACCTACCAACCAACCCCTCACAGTCCCTTCTGTTTCTTTCTCTCTTTGTTCTTACCCACTCCCTTCCCCCTCTGTATGCTTCAGTTTTGTAGTCAGCTTTCAAGGGTTAGTTGTAAGCTTGTCTTTATCTGACTTCTAGTTTAGTTACATTGTATTGTATTGTACATATTAAAGACATCATCCGGTATTTATCTTTCTCCTCTGGCTTATTTCTTGTAGAGTTATTCCTTCCGGTTCTATCCATGTCGCCACAAATGGCATGAGTTTATCTTCTTTGATGTTCAGTAATAGTCTGTCGTGTATATGTACCACGTCTTTTTGATCCACTCGTCTGTTTGGGGGCATTTAGATTGTTTCCATAATTTGGCTTTTGTAAATAGCCCTAGCAATGAGCAGCCAGTGGTCAACTTCACGAACAGGAAGCTGGGAGCTAAGGGGGACAGAGAACCAAGGGCAGCTTTGCCCGGTTCCTGGTGGCCTTGCCATAGGCCATAAGACCCACACCCCACACACAACAGAATTCTCAGGAAGCATCTAAGGTGAACCAGCTCCCTGCTCCAGGAGGGAAGAGGTATACCCTGGCAAACCCATGTGCCTGGCAGAGTATCTAGTATCTTTGCTCACTGACTTCCCCATCAGCAAAAAAGGAGTTAAAAGTGATGTTTGCTATGGGGTCTGCAGGAATTCACCGAGAGGTCATCTGTACAGCTCTCAGCCCAGCCGCATTCATTCTCACTGGGTAGTCCTCGAATGATCACAGCTTCCCCGCAGAACCATCTAATTCTCACTCTCTGTTACCTTTGCAAGCCTCAAGTTCACAGACCGTTTTTTTCTCAGTGTTCATATTCTTCTAAAAACCATTTCCTGTTAGTCTTGACCTGAGAAAGGTGACCTGAGGAATTTTCCAGTTTCAGATGCTATGTGGCTGTCCCTTCTAGTCCCACCTAGTTTTCTTGGGAAACCAGCAGTGGATCGTGCCCCTCCCCACATGTTGGTGGCACTACAGGTAGGGAGCGTCCAGGTGGGGAGGGAGCCCAAGGGAGGCAGGCTGTAAGAAGGAGATTCTTCTGCGGTTGCTCTCCAGTTTACCTGATGGGCCTGATGTCTTTCAGTCAGGCTGATCCTGCCATCCTGTTATGGAATAGCTATTCTGGGAAAGAAATTCTGAGCAGAGCAAATCCAGCGTGAGTCTGGGGGGTGAGACCGGCATGTGCTATTCTGGGTCCTGGAGCACAGGAAGGATATGGGGGAAAGACTTCCAGAAAATAGGATGACAGCTCAGTGGGTCCAACCCACTGAGGTTTAACCTTGTACTGTAAGCCTGAAGAGTCTCGGGAAAGGACAGGCAGGAGGGGAAGAATCAAGAGCATAAACTTGTCTATAAATACTTGCGAGGAAACAATGCAAGGCCATGACAGGCACTCTGGAGAAAGGGGACAAAGGACTGAAGTGGTAGAAAGACCTGGAAGTTCCATCACAGGACACATGTGCACCTCTTTCTTTAAAGAGACTCAACTTGGACAGTTGAGAGCAATGTCTGGTGTAGCTGTGTGTATAAAACAGGAGACAACAGAGGGTTTCATGTCTAGTCAATCCCTTATCCCACAGCCAGAAATATATTCTTGACTTCCTGTTTAGGTCCTTGAATTTCTACTCTTAGACATTAATTCCTTTGGGTTAATCACTGTATCTTTACTACCTCGCTCTCACCCCTCTTCCAATAGAGAGCTCAGGAAGACTACATTAATCCTGAAACACTTCTCTGGTTTGAATTTGGAGACCCTTTCTCCTTGGTTCACAGCTGAGAAGTGAGGCACAGAAAGTTAAGGTTGTTGGAACTTACACGATTAGTGCCTGGTGAATCTGCACTGAAAATCAAGTCCTTTTGAATCTTGGTCCATGGGAAAAACAGAGTGGGAAGACAGAGGGCATCTTATAAACCTTGTCAGGCAAAGATATTGACAAGAATTAGGTGAGGGGAGTAAAAGGGGAAAGGCAGGGGACCCAAAGTTAAATGGCTTTTAGGGCCACCCTGAACAGTGAGTATGGGGTGGGGAGGAGGTCTCACACCTTCCTTTTTCTTGGTGTAGGGCCCGTTTTCCATGCCTTCTCACTCCCAGGCCTGGCCATGTTTCTCAGTGATTCAGAGGTTTGCTTGGAGAGAACCACGTGTCTGAGGCTGGATCCCCTGGACAGGTTGCCTGCCTGTGTGCTGGTGTGTGACCCTATATGTCAGAAACGCCCAGGGAGATAAGCAGGCACAGGGTGGCCACAGTCCGACACCACCAACCCACTCAGGAGCTGTTGCAAGTTGTAGACACAAACGGCTTGCCCTCTGGCTGGGCTCGGCCCTGGGCCCACCAAAGCTTCAGCATGTCTGCTCTGGAACTCTCTGTCCTGAGGAAAGAAATAACAGAAAGGGATAAAAAGTATCTACATTTGGCCAACTGGGGCTGGTGTCCCTGCAGTTCTCACAAAACACACATTGCCCAAGGGAGAGAGAGATGCTTTCCCACATGCCATTAGTCCACCCTCATTTCCAGTCTTCTGCCACATTCTCTAGACGGGATGCTGGAATTGTTTTCAGGAACTATATGGGAGACAGTATCTTTTTTTTGTATTTTATCACAGTTTTTTTTTTCTTGTAATGAAAAGGAGTCCAGGGTTTGTGGATACATAGGCCTGCACTGACCTCGGCTTAGCCACTTCTTTCTCCAAAACCTCAGGAAAACCTCTTTGCTATCTTTGAGCTTTACTCACAGGCACAAAGAGATAAGAGTACTTACCCACAGTGTTGCTTGAGGGTTGAGACAATAGCTAGAAGAGCTCTATGTTCTTGCCTGCCATATTTTTAGGTCCTCAGTAACCAATAGCCTAGAAATCTAAATTATGGAGAACAACTACATTGATTAATGAAAGTATGGGCTCCTGGAGAAATGTTAAAGAAAACCCAGGGTAAACCCTGACCTTCCTCTTACCCACCCTTTTGGCAGTTTCTGTCAAAGGGCTTCATTGCCAAGCTTGTCCCCGTCAAAGCGAACCTCAATTCATTATCGAAGCCTTTCTAACAAAGGTGAGCACCAGTGTTGGCTCACTGTATAATAGGAAATAGCTGGTTGAATACCTCAAAGTTCAAAAGCCTAAAAAAGACCAGGTTTTGCTTTAGAAAAGTTTCTTCTTTACTTAGTAACACATTTCCCTTTGATTTTCACAGTAGGCTGTTCTGTGTGGGAATGCTGGAGAGGAAACCTCAGGTTGAGAAATTCAGGCTGGGAGTCTGGGCCGCCAATTGAGATTTGTATCACAGGAAGCAAAGTGAAACAATAGCTTTATGATATTAACTTCCACGCTGGGCCGAGAACAGAACACACTCTGACGGGAACATCAGCTTGATTGTCTTAAATCCTCTTTCAAGATGGGCCCTATAAACTGTGATCAAATCAGGGTCACCCCTGCATTTGAGAGCGGTAAAGAGCAGTAAAGATGCAAAATGGCATTTTTTATTGTAAAGTTGATATTTGGCTTCCCCACATACATATAGTAGAATCATTCCTCCCTCACCAGCTGGCGGTCAGTGTGAAGCTAGGTTTTCAAAAGAAACGTTAGGTTTATCATCAATTGGTTGCCATCTGCTTAGTGACAACATCAATCTTAATATGAGACTATCACTAGGCTATTAAGGCTAAGACATTGAAATGTGGGATAAGTTATTTTAATATTTCTGCGATGGGCTTTTCATGCAGGAAAAAATGGGGTCAAAAGGAATGATTATGGAGACAAATATGGTTTCTGAGGCTTTCTTATATCCTACTTTCAGATTTCCTTTCCTGGAAATTCCCTGTCGGTCTAGTGGTTAGGATTTGGCAATCTCAAATTTCTTTTCCCAGACTTTCACACCTTTTTTTACTGTCCCACCCCTTGCTCCACCCACCCTCCAAACCAAGACCTTTACTGTCCTATTTGGAGAAGAGCCAATAAGCTGATTCATGCTAGGGTGTTAATGACTGAGAACAGCTAGTGTACAATCTCTTTTGAAGATACTGAACTTGTTCAGGTCATTCCTTCATCTTAAAAGTTTGGTCAATATTCAGGTAATTACTGACCCTAGCCCTATGTTGTATCTTATAAAGGGTGACAGAGGTAAGGTAGGCTAATAAGTTATGTAAAGAACAAAGAAACGAATCTCTAATGGTAAACCTTCAAGGCCCTCTGAGAGACCAGCAAGATCTGGTAGAATAAATGCAGGACCTTATGCCAGGATGTGAGGGTAGCCCAAGCTTAGTACTTGCCAGTGGGCTAGAAAGGCATGATGCAATAAGTGGTCCGAAAATGATCTCTTTGTGGCTTGACTGGGATTTCAGTGCAGCCGGAATGGGGGTAGTGATCAGTCTGTGATCGATCAAACCCATCAAAGGAGAGGCCCTGCCATGTTAATAAGGGGTGACTCTCTACCAGGCACAGCTAAACAGGGAGAACACATGAGAGTGAGTTTAAAAACAGAGCAGTCATGGACCTTCTCTGGAACAAGCAAGGAAGACCACCCCGCTGGAATAAAAGTGCCGCCTGAGCAGCAGCACCTTGTGAGTCTTGGTCTCAGATCTGGTGGAGAGTGCCTGCCCTGCCACCAGGCCCGCTCACCCCAGACGCCCAGCTCCTGCTGCCCGAGGGGGTCCGCCCCTGGAGGGTGGTGCTGCCTGAAGGAAATGAGCAGTGCTCCGGAAAAAGTGCTCCGAAACCTCAGCCCGCGCATATCCTGGCTGTGGGGAGTCATCAAAGCCTGTTTACTGCAGCTATTTTTAGCATTAAAGAATCTTGTCGTGGTCCCTGGCTGGGCTGAGCACTGGTCTCTGCGCTGGTCTCAGCAGTGCCTCCTCTGGATGCCTTGCCCTGCTGCTTTGGGGTGGAACCTGCAGGGTCCTGGGCAGCTTGGAGATTGAAAGATTTTGTTGGTGGCTAATTGTGCTCCTGTATTTGACAGAAAGGGCAGCTTCTTGATTGGTGTGTATTCTCGAAGCAGTGTCTCCTGGTCTTCCCCACCAGTCGGTGGGTTCCTTGAGGGGGTGGATTGCTCTGACATCTCTTGGGATCCTGATTGTCCCTAGGATGGGATGGAGAACATAGTGAGTGACACTTGTTGATAGATGGCCTCACTGACTTCCTGCTTGGTGCCCAGCACTGGGTAGATACCTGGTAGGAGCATGGTGATGCCAGGGAGTGAGTCTATCTCTATGTGATGGCGGGGGGAGGAGTGGTGACTGATACACTAGGGAAGACATGGTTTTCACATAAAAGAGTGGTCTCCCCAGGATTCTGCCCCTCAGTGAAGATCTGCCTTCCAACCCTCCAGTTTTCACCCTCAGCTCCAAGTTGATTGTGAGTTGGCCAGGCGCAGGAGTCCCCAGGAGGATAGTCCCCAGGAAGATAAGCAGGTGCTGCTGCTAGCAGATAGCTAGTAGCAGAGACTCAACCTCACAGCCCCGGGGTAGCCTGCTAGCTTCCTGGTCTTCCAGTCATTGTGTCTTCAGTTCCAAGATGTGCTGATTCTACCCCTGCCCAAGCGCCCTTTCCTCGCTGAGCGAGGCCTGCTGGCCAGCTGCTATAGCCAATTTCGCCACCTCCTGGAAGCAAGTGTACTGGGCATGGATGGAAACTGGTTTGGTTTTGTTGGAACTGTTAAAAACAGGACATTTTAAGCAAAACTGTTTCCTCTAGGTCTAGTCAACACAAATAAGGTGGTTTGGGGATTACTCCAGATTGTAAAGTCAGTGTTGCCACTGAGGTCAAAGGAACTAAAGGGAAAATCTTCCCAACAGGTCAGAAGTCACAGGACTGGCCTCTGTTGTCCAGAGAAGGGGGTCACCTACCTGATCTGACTTAAGTGGTACTGAAAACCTTTCATCCGCCACCCCCCAAATAAGTTACCACCCATGAACTGGGCTGATTTTTCCAACATTAAGCTAACTTATAGGGCCTTGCATTAAGATGGTGATTCTTGGGCTATGGGCCTGGAGACTGGAGCATCAGCATCCCCTGGAAACTTGTCAGAAAAGCAGATTCTCGGCTCCCAACTGAGACCCACTGAAACTGGAACTCAGGAGGAGGACCGTCTGGGGCTGGCTTCCAGAGTGTATGACCTGTGCAGTCCTGCAGCACTCCAGACTTAGTGGGGTGTGGCTTAACTTCTCAACACGATCTCCCACATTTTTACTTTGCACTGAGCCCTGCAAATTATGAAGCACTCCTGGGCCCAGAAGTCCTTGTTTTAGCAAGTCCCCCAAATGATTCTGGTGCATGCTCAAATTTGATAGCATTGAATTAAGTCATTGTCTCTCCATAAAGCCGTTTAAATGTAGATGTTAACCTGGACCTTAATCTGGTGTGGCATCACCCACACCTGGATCTTAGGCTCATCATTAGTTCAGCTAACTGGTTGGCAGAGATCTTAACAGGTATTAAGTGTACAGTATAAGGCCACCAGATGCTCTCCTCTCTCATAGCTAGCCACCTGAACCAGGGTATGAAAAGGAAAGATTTCCCTCTTTCTGTTTCATCATTTTAGTGAAACAGGATTCCACTCTGTGGTAGCCCAACTCCAGGATCCAGAGGTTGGCTGCCCTGGGTTTCTTGCTCTTCTTCTCTGCAGAGATAACAGCAGCTCTGACTTCAATCCATTTGCTGATCCTGATCCTGTCCTGAAGGTAGTTGGTTCCCAGTTGTGCCATTAAAACCTAGTGGGGTTTCAGTGTAGAAACATCTCTTAATTTGGATTTGTTTTTCTTGAGGAATAATGACACATAGTTGAGCTTAGGTTTAGAGGCCCAAGGGAAAAGAGAGCCAAATTAATCTAGTGCCCTTGCAGAAATCCCTTAAACCTCAGATCACAGCCACAGCTACACATCCCTTGCCAAGCAACCCATAAATCCAATTGCTTTTTATATTCACTAGAACAGTCTCAAGTTTGAAAGACTCTTTTTAGTTATGTAAATGTTAGCTTGGGTAAGTGACAAGTTACTCCCTGATCCTCTTATGCTATAGATTAAGCATGATGGTCTTGACTCAGAGTTTATAGAGATGAGTACAATTTTTTTTTTTTTCAGTAAACCCATTTGAAGTTAAATAACGAGCTAAGAGAAAGCATGACTGAAATCAAATATACTGTCTGAGGCTAACAGCCAGACCTGGAGTGCTGCTGGTCTGGGATGGAGGCTGATTCTCTTCATCCAGCAGATGAAAGAGATGTATTGATATGTCAAAGTCACTCAAGTGACTGAATTGGGGGCGGGGTCTGTCCCGGATTTCCCCTAGCAACCACTCTGTGGTGCATCAGTAGTCTCTCAAGCCTTCACACCTCCGGTCTTCGCTCTCTCCAGCCATTCCTCATTCCCTGTTCAGACCACTCTCCCCAGGGCAGTTCTCTGAGATGCTGTTCCTCCCGGACATGGTCCAGCTCCTGCTATGTGACCATGTGACTCAGGGCTATACTGCCATCATTCCCAAAGTGCTGCCGCCACAGCAGTATTGTCTGCAGAGCCCCTGCTCGGTGCCCCTGTCAATTGCCTGCTGCCTGGGCATCTAAGCAGATACTTAGATAGTTAGATGCCTGGCATGAGCATCTCTAGGAAAGTCCACTTGATGCCTTTGAGCCATCCCTGGCAGAGACACCCATCCATGCTACTCATGTCTGTTTGGACACAACATTCATGCAAGTCATCTAACCCCTTCTCTTTCCAGTTTGCTCTGAAAATGAGTCCGAAGCTGAGGCTGACCAGCAGATGGACAGCTTGTACCTGAAAGCCTTGGAGGGTTTCATTGCTGTGGTGACCCAAGATGGAGACATGATCTTCCTGTCAGAAAACATCAGCAAGTTCATGGGACTCACACAGGTGATCTCCTCTTCCAACTCTTTCACGAAGGGAAAACAATTCCCCTTGGGTCACACCCCTTCTGTGCTCACATGCCCACACTGCCCTTCTCTGGTCTCAGGCTGTGAGCCTCAGGCACACGCCTCTCCCAAGGCGTGGGCTTGCTTGGCCCTCGCCTGGTGGTGGCCGTCCTGCTGGATGGTCCGCTCCTGTCTATATTGATCCCCCATGTGTCCGTGAAGCTCACTCTGGGTTGGGAATAAGAAGGAACCTGATGCACTCCCCTCAGTGTCTCCAAATCCTCAGCCTCCTTTTGGAATCTTCTCCTTCAACGTTAGTAGTTTTAAAAAAGCCCCACTTTGTTTTGGAAACAGGTGGAGCTAACAGGACACAGTATCTTTGACTTCACTCATCCCTGTGACCACGAGGAGATCCGTGAGAACCTGAGTCTCAAAAGCGGTATGGTATTCATCATTGTGTTTCTGTCCTTGCCCTGTCTGGGAAGGGATCTGTATTTGCTCTATGTGAAGGTAGGAGAGACAGATTCAGATCCAGGAAAAGACTGACATCCATGAAAAGTCCAGAAGATTCTATGCAATGAGACAAGGGCATTGAAAGGAACTAGTATGCAGAAATCTGCACAGTGCCTGATCTCATGCTTTCAGGATGTGCCTTGGGGCTGGGACACTGTCTCTGGGAGGTTTCATGCCTGGAGAGTCCCGTGTGTCACCACCATGTCGGAGTGTTCAAGGGAATTCCTGCAATTGTCACTTGCTGTGTAGCAAATGAAAACAGGTGGCTTAAACAGTCATTTTACGTTATTTTGTGGGTTGTGTAGGCAGTTCTCTTGCTCCATGCAGCGTCAGCTGGGCTACTGTTGTCCAGGGCTGGATGAGGTGTGATAACCCAGATAGTTCGCCCAGCCCTCTAGATGTCATGGCCTGTGACTGGAGGTGGGGTTCCGTGGACATGCTTGCACCGCTGGACCTCTATCTCACTCCAGGGCAACTCAGAGCTTTTGCTTTCCATGTGGTGTCTCCATGTGGCCAGATTTTTACATGGTAGCTCAGTGAGGGAAGTGGCTTTGGAATCCCTTTCTAAAGCAGGTGATTAAGCCTGAGAAAACCAATGTCTCTTATTTCTCTAGAAACGGTTTGACCCTTGGGTTCTCACTTCAACCGCTGATTTTATCTCTGTATCTGTATGCCCCTAACCAAGCCACTTCATCGCTCTGTTCCTTGAATGTTTCTTTTTAAATGGACAGTATTGAACTGGGCCAAGTCTAGACCTTCCAGCTCTCAGGAGCCATGACTCATAGCCAAGGGAGCTGTATTTATCAGAGTGGAACTTGAGATCTCTTGGTCCATGTATTGAGGACAAGGGATCAGTCGAGCTCAGTGAATCAGCAAGTCCTCATTGAAGGTGCCAGCCTTTGGTGGACTCACAATCTCTAAGCAAAAGGTTAGCGTGAGGTCCTAGAGGAAGATAACGTACATGAAGCAGATTGTGGAAGACTTTGAAAGCCAGGTGGAGAGCCATGGACTTTATCCTGTGGACATAGGGGATCTATTGAATGTTCTTGAGCTGGGGTAGGGGTAATCTGATTAGAGCAATGTTTAGAAAGATTAGTTCAATGGCGGAATGGGGAAAATCCAGAGGTTAATAGCTTAGAAAGCCACAGCATTAACCAAATCAACAGACAAAGAAGAATGCCCATAGCCAGCTCCTCCCCAACACCCAACCTAGTCCTGGTGGTGGACCTGAGCCTGAAGACACAGGGACACCTGGTGATACACAGATTCCATCTATGAAAATTAAAATCGTAAGAAACATAGTTATGAGAAAGATGGCTTTAGAACTGTAATAGAAGAATATTCTCTCCTTTAAAAAAATTCACCATTGGTCTCATATTTAGTAGGTTCTCAGGAATGTTTTAGATTCAAAGGTGCCACAATTCATTTGACACATGGCAATTTGGGAACACAAATAAATCATGTCTTTCTGGAGTTTTTGGTCCAGAGACTAGTAAAACAGGACTCGAGAATGCTCAGTAACACTGGACAGAGTACCTGGGAAGGCACAGGATGGAGATGGTATAGTTGGCAGAATTTAGACACAGGCAACTCAGCTGGCATTTGCTGTGTTACCACTTTGTTTCTAAAAAGTGGGAAAAGACCTAAATGGGTAGGTTATTTGGATACTAAAAGGAAGTGATATTATTTGTCTTGGTGATTTCTTTAATTCTGAATGAGAAAGGATATGGTCCATGTTGAATTAACCCTCAAAGGGACTTGTTTGTCAAATCATAGGAGAATTTGGATCAGCGGTCTGTTTTGAGCCTAATGTAACATGTCACTTGAGGAAGAAAACTATGGTTCTGTACCCTGAGTGCAACTATTAATAGGCTGAAAATAGGACCAGGGAGGGTCAAGTTCTTTGAGACAGAAATGAAGGAAAGACTGGAGTACTTGAGAGACACTTCTAAACTGGGAGACTTATTCTCTTGGACTAACTGTCTCTTGGAATTCTTCCTACAGAGCCTGCACTTCCCCAGGAAAAGTTTGCTGAGACCATGGTTAATAGTCACTCATTGTCTTGTCCCTCTGAAGTTAGCACTAACCGTTGCTAGGCACAATGCCAAAGAGAATGGGGGAGTAGCCCCCACCCATCAGGAGCTTACCCATTGGAATGTGGAGCTGGACAGGAGACACTGTCGTCCACAGGCCAAGATGGTACCAGCATTAGTGTCAGATTTTAGGTACCTAGAGATCAGATCCTTGGGAAATGCAGACAATAGGTTACCCAGAAAAATGGCAAGTTCTGAGTCTAAACATGCAACTAAATTCAACTCCTTCCACTCTTCCCCATTTAGGCTCTGGTTTTGGGAAAAAAGGCAAGGACATGTCCACAGAGCGGGACTTCTTCATGAGGATGAAGTGCACAGTCACCAACAGAGGCCGGACTGTCAACCTCAAGTCAGCCACCTGGAAGGTAAAATGACCTCAGACCTTGGGGTGGTGGGGGGATTCCCAGATGTGTCTACCCTCCTCTCTTGGCCCCACATCTGACCCCCCCCCTCACCTTTCCGGGCTGCTCTCCAGGTCTTGCACTGCACTGGCCAGGTGAAGGTGTACAGCAGCTACCCCCCTCACAGTAGTCTCTGCGGCTACAAGGAGCCCTTGCTCTCCTGCCTCATCATCATGTGTGAACCCATCCAGCACCCATCCCACATGGACATCCCTCTGGACAGCAAGACCTTCCTGAGCCGCCACAGCATGGACATGAAGTTTACCTATTGTGACGACAGGTAAGGGCCTGGAGCATGTGTGCTGTATGTGTGCATACACACGTGTGTGTGTACGTGCTCGCATGCCTGTGGTACAGGCATGGGTCTGCAGCATAAATGTTGTGTTGCTCAGGCAAGTTTATGGGCCTGTGTCATTGTTTCATTCCATCAGTGCAGCTGAGGGCTCCTAATACCATATTTAAAGGTGTCAGACCCCATGGACTCAGTTGCAGGTCTGTCTGCAGAGCTATTTTGGTGTGTGGCTCTGCTGTCATGTTGACTGCTGTGCTGTGTACATGCTGCCACATATACCCATCAGTCTTCCTTAGGAGACAAGAATCTAGAGACTTCCATCAGCATTGCTATTCCTGAGACCAACTGTGAGCTTCAGGTACTGGAGCAGCCTGGAGACTGCTGTGACTGCTCGTGGAGTCTGTTTGTTCTTGCCTGTTGCTGAACTCTTCCCTCAGCCTCTGTTCCTCCTGGGTCAGCTCTGTTCTGGTGTTTCGAAGTTTTTGTGATGAAGGGCACTAAGCCAAATGCTAACCCGCAAAGGTAGGCCCTTCCAGAATCCTCTTACGGGACAGTGTGGTGGTTCAGAGCATTGACTGTAGGGTAAGACAACCTAGGGTCAAATCTGACAGGAAAAGTGTTGGTTATTACCTTCACCCTAAATGTTTCTTCATTAAGGTTATAGAGAGAGCACCTAAAACCACACATGTAAGCCACACCATCTCTAATTCTTAGCTCAAGGCGGGGACCCAAGAAGGTGGGGAGTAGGTTTGGATTGCCATGGGAGGGGGCGTTAAACCCTCACCACAGCTCCTGACTGCCCTCACCTGCCTTGCCTCTGTGCCCTGGCATTAAAAAGGTGGCTAATCCTGTCTGGAGGTGGAGGGAGAAAAATCGATACTGTCGGTTGCCAGGGGGGGAGCCAGGTGGAAGCTCCCTGACTCTAGTAAATGCCACTGTGACCTGGGTGTCCCTGGTAACTCCTGGCAGGGCAGGCCTCTCACAGCCTGGCCTCAGCTTTCTGTATATCCAGAGTCACCACTCCCCCTCCCCCATTCAAGGTTCTTGTGTCAACTCTTTGCTGTTCCAGCCACTCCCCCTCACCTTCCAGGGTTTCTCCTCAGAAAACCCTGAGACCTCAGCTTCCCCTTCCCTAAAACAGAGATGATAATACTTTCTTAACCTGTTTTGCAGCATTGTTGTAAAGTGAGATAATGGCTGTGAAAGCACTGTGGCTGTCCGTGTGAATCTTTTTGTTTCTATTTAGTTGTCTTGCTCAGATTCATGCCCTCTCCGAAGCAAACTCCCCACCAGACTTAAGGGGCCAGAGTCATTTCTGGAGATCTGTAGTGGGTGGGGCCCTGGGACAGGAGCCACCAAGGCAGAAAGGGCCTGGTCTTCCCAGCCGGCAGGAAGCCCTCGGACCCCAGAAGGAGAGCACCTGCTGGGTCTGCCCACCCTTCTTTTAGCCCATAACCCCTGGGCTCGGCTCTCTGCGTGAGTGGCATGTGATTTCCAGGCTGTTTCTGTCCCCTTAGTCTAGACTTAGTGGAACAGTGGCCCTTCCCTCCAGGTGCAATGTAAGAACTTCTATGAATGCATCATGGAGTCATCCCCACTCCCCAGTTCTGACCAGCACCGTGCAAGGATCTTGGAGGTAGGCAGTCATCACATAAATAAAAGGAAATGCTCTAACCTCACAGGGAGAAAATGTCACATGTCCTGGAACTGACAGCACTGCTTATAGTTATCAGCATTGTTATTGTTGTGCCGATGACAATGGTGATGATGATTAGAGGAGAAGGCAGCCCCAAAGAAATCCATGTTGTGGGTAAGGTTATTTATCAGATGCAGTTTGTATCCGAAAGAACATTCCTGGCAGAAGATAGAGTTCTGTCACGTGCTCCCCTCTCTGTAATCTTCCGAGATGTCATGGGACATCCTGATGCCCACAGGCCTCTGTCTTCAGGTCCCAACAGCCAGGAGCAGCTGCAGGGCTGAAGATGATGGGAGTGAGGCACTTGCAGGATTGACCCCAAAAGCCCTGGAAAAACCAGCTGCCTAGAATGCTACTTGTCTTCCCTAGAATAGGATTGGTGTTTGGGTTTTGGTCTTTATTTTTCCCCATAAGTTTTAAGACTTTGGTCCTTATTAAAGCAAAGGAAAAAATTCTCCAGAGAGAGAGTCACTGGAAGTTATGTTTCCTTCGTTATCTTTTTTGATTGCATATTCAGGTCATGTCCTAAAAGCAACTTACTGCTGGGTAAAAGAGGGAGGGAAGCATAAGAAATTGACTGCCCAAAGTGGCTGATGACCTGGGGACAGAGAAGGGGGAGGCACTGGGCCTCCTGCTGGTTGTTCAGGACTAGGAGACTGAGTGTAGACTGGTTACTTGAGCTTCAAAACCAGTGTGGAGGGTAGCTGTCAGCTCCGCTGGAGACACTGCATTTTCAGCAAAGCCTTGTCTTTCAAGAAACCTGATCACATGACTCCAAGTCTGAATTCAGTGGTGCTGGAGAGATGAATGCAGAGGCTGTCCACACAGAAGTTGTGTTTAACCTATTAGCAGATTAATTCACCAGGGCATGGGCATGGCTTAGATAGTTTATAAAGTGACTATTTTAAATCCTTTATCCCTACATGCTATTTTTCTGTTGTTTGGGGGAGGACTGGGATTCTGTGGTTTGGGTAGCTTCTTCTGTTTTACTCTTTGTATTGCGGTGGGGAAAGGCATGTTCTCATTGTCCCCTCTCTTCTCTCCCCCTCGATTTACCTTAATACACCTCCCCTCTCAGCCTTAATACCCTTCTGAGTTAAGCACTTCAAAAACCAACACTTAATAGAGAGAACACTTTCCATTTTAATCAGGAAATGTAGTAGATTTAATGACATCTGACATACATGTGATTTCCCACAAAGGGGATTATTTTCCTATAGAGAATTAGAAAGCTGATGAAAATGTATGGCTCTCCATAAAATCACTTCTAAGGCAGTTTGATATACTTGATTTGTTTATTTCTTTTTATATGTCTTGAGATCACAGAGAAAGAAAGCAGAAAGGAAAGAAAAAAGAGGACTCTAAAGTTGTGTTTAACTCTCAGATGTCCAAAATCAGTTGAAATTAAAACCAGCTATTTGAAACATCTGAAATTAAAGAAGGATATGCAGGTTGTTCAAAATGCATTTGTCCTGTTCCTCTTATAAAGGGTCAGAAGACCATATTAAGACCTGTATTGATTATCTGAAACAGTAGATTTCAAAACAAATTCTGTAACAACTTAAATGTCAATAGACACTTTTGTGTATAAAATTGAGTAGTAAGGTTAAAGAATGTCCTGATTATCAGCATAGCTGATGATCTGGTCTTCATTTAGGACTCTTTATGACTTGGCGACATACCGTTTCCTAAAATGAGAGCAACAAACTATAAGTGATTAGACAGCTTCTATATAGTTAACCTCACATACATGTCATACTATGTACTTAATGCTACATGCCTTAATAAGAGACAATCTCTTATTATTCAAGAGTTTAGAGTTTGAGACATGACCAACTTAATGAAATCAAAGTGAATGCAATGAAATGTAACATTACAGTCCCTCAAAAAGAAAGACAAACGTTTTTTCCCCAAGTAGTTTAAGTTTAAAATAGGTTGGTTCTTGAATTCACATGGAGTTGCCATCTAGTGGCAGAAAAAGGTAGCTAAAGGGAACAAAAGCAGGGAGTGTAGGGCAAAGTCTACAATTCACATAGTCCCAGTAAGATTTTTGTCAGTTTTGTGAGTCCATTGGTATCTTATAAATTGTTAAATCAGTTATGTGAACAGAAACAGTATCATATGGAGAAGGTATCACAATTACAGTAATAAATTCAGATTGAAAGAGAAGATCATATGACCTTTACAAATAAAGAATTTGGAGGCAACTTTGTATTGTCTTTGGATTAAGGCAGCAAATAACATAAGCTAAGACGCCTGAATTTCAAATTTTATGGATCAAATTTAAAAGGAGTTATTTTTTATTAAGTTGGGAACAGTAAGCTTGATAAAATAAGGAGATAGCTGAAGGTCACAAAGAGAATGTTAATAAGGAAAATTATAAAATTATAAATTATAACTCCTTAAAATATAAGGAGTTATAAAATATGCAGTCAAAATGCCTGGAAACCAGTAGTAACAACATCAGAGAAGAAAATAGACTGACTTTTAGGCAAATTAATGATGAGATTATATACTGTCATTGCATGTTGAGATACATTTAATAGATTTTTAAAATGTTTTTAGAGAATAAATGTCATCTTTAAATACAGGATGATCTTTCAGATTAAGATATTTTAATGTCATTTTAAGTTTTACATATAGTCTAGGTATTTTTGCAGCCATATGCACTGGCCATTCTCTACACCTCTTATTTACATTCTTGAATCAGAAAAAAAAATTTTAATGCTTCTCTTATGCAGCAATGTCTTCTGTAAATGACAATGTTCTGAAGTAAGTAAGTAAGTTCTGACAGAATTTGAAGGTATATCTGAGGAGTGTTTATTCATTATCTAATCTAGTGGGCTTGAAGTACTCCCTAGAAGAGGCAGCTCTACAAATTTTCTTTGGAATTTATTTCAATGTCAAGTAGACCTCTCAATCCAAAAATTATTCCTGCTACACTATCTGTTTTCTTGCACATATATTCTTACTGCTGGTGCATTTCAAGGTGTGCCAGGCAGCCATGGCATTTGATGGTGCTCAGGGCAGGACTGGTCCAGGTAGCCAGCAATACCTTTCTCTGTATAAATTAACCCTGCCAGCAGCCACCTCCACCAAATCATGCCAACCAATGGAAATGGATTGTCCTTTAGCCACAGAGAGGGGTGTGCAGATTTCACATAATCATGCCAGTATTTGAGGGAAATAGAAGACAAAAGTACTGTTGAAAGCAAACAAAATTCAGATAAAAATATATTAAGACACAAAGCATTGGAATCTGGGTGAGTAGTCTGGAAATGATTAAGAAATGCAACTTCAAAGTTCCTGAGCACATATAGAAACCAAAATGAAGTGAATCATGTTTCCCAGGAGAGTCCTGATGGGTGGGAGGAAAAGAGCAGACTTTAATGTTAGAATGGTTTAGTAGCAAATGCATTCTTTGGAAAACAAGTAGGTGGTAAGGAAGTACTTAAAAAACCTTTATCCTCTTGAATAGTTTAAATACTCTTTAGTCATCTTGTTTACACAATTCATTTACTTAGCAAATCCTTTCTTTGTGTAGGGGACAGACAAGGGGTATAGAGGACAGCCAGACCTTGTGTGACTGCAGGTCACATCTGCACACAGGGAGTTTGCAGCTGGGCCCCCCCTTGGAGGGGTGCTTGAGGCATCACTGGGATTAGGGCTAAATCGGCTGGGGCAGCCTGGAGTTCTTCTGCCTCTGGAGGCCACAGCACCGACACTGTAGCCCAGAAAATGATTTTCTTTCTAGCACATAACCATGGTCTCTGTTGAAAGAGTCTCTGAAGATCTTTGTAGGTAAAGAGCTATGGATGAGCAATGAATACCTGTTATGTATACTATGAAGGCACACTGACATTTGAAGTTAGAGCCAGGAGTCTGGCTCACTGTTTACTTGGGGTAACACAAACGTCAAACTTTAGCAACCTTTCTTTCCTTTTTCTTTCTTTATTCTTCCTCTGCCTCCCATGGACGCCTTCCTCCTTCTCTCCCTCCCTCCCTCCCTCTCTCCCACTCCCCCCACCACATTTTTGATCTGTTTTTCTCCTTTATTACTATTCTCATGTCTAAAATCTGGTGAGTTAAGTCATTTTTTTTCATTTTCTTCCTCTATAAAAACAGAAAAGCCCTACTGAATTGACTTTTAAATTTATGGGTGACCCCAAGCTGATTTTTTTTTTCTCCCAGTGAGTCAGGGGTCTTAATTAGAAAAAAAAAAAAAAAGTTCTTCTACCCTTGCTAGGGAGAGCAGATGAAGTTGTGTTATCCCAGCACAGCCTCAGAGGCTTCTCTGGGACCTAGGAAATTAGTGGGGAAGTCCTTTCTGGGTTACAGCAACTAACCCTATAAACAAGTCAGTTCATTCACCTCCCTGCTGGCGTCTGCATGCCTGCAGATGGAGGCGAATGACCATGAGCTTCAACTTGGGTCCTTCTGCTTTGTGAAGTTTGACAACACGAATGTTCTTCAATTGTATTTGCAGTATGTGTATTTTCCAGTTTTTGTAGTCGTCTGTTTAAAGGAATGAAGAAGGGGACCTTAAATATTTATTTTAGTTGACAAGATAAATGAAGGCTGCTACTGGGAAGATAGCTGCCAGTTCTGACATCTAGGTCTGTTTGTCTACTTCCAAAACATACCCATTGTGCGCCTTTGAATGGATAATACATTAATTAGATGAAAAATATTGTGAGGTTGATTAGAATAAATATTTACTTTGAACATTTTGAAGATTCTAATCTTGAAGGAAAATTTAATTTCTTTAGGGAGTGGAATCAGATCTTTCCCAGAATCATCCTTGCCCAGTAGAAAATCCTGGTCCCCTTTGTAGCTTATCTGGCAATCAGTGGCCCTGTAAATGCCCAGCCCTTCAACAGGGCCCTCCAGTATAGTTCTGAGTCCCAGGGTAAGCTTGAAAAGCCTTGGACCCAAAAGAAAACCTCTTTGCTGCAGGAAAAGGACTGACACTGTCCCCCTGTTCTGTCCCAGTCTCCAACTGGGTTAAGGTACTATGGGTGCTGGCCCCAGGGCCAAACAGCCAAGGAACATGGCTGATGAATTCAGACACCTCTCTGCTTGGCATCAAATTCTTCTGGTTGGAGACCAGCTATCTGGTACAAGAGAGATGCTGGAGTTTTACTGGAGACATTCTCTGGACCGAATCAGCTGAAGCCTATGTTCCTTAGCCCTATTGTACTGGTTCACGTTGGACAGAGGCTCTAAGGATCCCCGAGTGTCACCTAAGCAGTCTATCCAAATACCTCAGACAGAATGAAGAAAAGATGGCTTGATACCATGAGAGGTCTTTTGAGGGTTGCGTGTGTACAGCAGCATTGACGGAGGCCCTGAACTCGTTCCAGGAAGGACAGTAGCTCATCAGTGCCCACCTCCCTAAGCACTACTAAGATAGCCAGGGCTCTGATTGTACCTTAGGCCAAAGAGAAATCAATTCATATGTCAGTCAGCTACTCAAGCATTTACTGGGCACCTGTAGTAGGGCAGATCAAAGGACAAAGTGGTCCTGAGTTCTAGGGCATGTAGTCTAAGAAGTGGAGAGACAAAAACAGTCCTCAGTGACATTCTATGTGCCTACTGACTTCAGGAGGAGGAGGAATTGGAGAGAGTCCATATGAGAGCAAAGCCTTGGGCTGATCATTCCATAGTCAAAGTACAGAGAAGCATGGAAAAGAGATGGCATCCGGGTCATGTACTAAGAATGCCTCTGCCACTGGTAGGGTCTGTGAGGAGAGAGGTTTGCCGGGGCAGAGATACTTAACATTCTGCAAATTCATTGAAAATCAAACTGTTTAGAAGGTAGAGACTAGATACTGGGAGGACTTGGAAGTTAGGAAGAGCTTATTTTATTCTCCATGCGGTTGGCAGGAAAGCTTACACAAGGGTGGAACAATATAGAAATGACTTAGGGTGCTTTAGTCTGAAGAAACTATGCAAGAGCCACTTGAAGGGAGAGAGAGTAGATACCTTTCTGCTGCTGCTTTCTTCACTGTGTTATTCACCCCCACTGTGGACAGATGACAGGGTCACACCCAAAAGTCATGCATGCTGAAATAGAGCTGGTAGTGGTGAGAAGAGCTCATGATAGGTCAGTAAACAACGCAATGAGCCCATTTGGAAAAATGCATGAGATGAAGAAAGATGACAAGAAATCACGTTTTCAGTATGACATGGGAGAGTGGTTGATTGGGTGGCTCTCAGACAGGGCTTTGGTGATTTCAGGATTCTAGTGAAGAGCAGAAGGTCCCGGGAGTGCTAAGTAGTTCTTCATACTTGCCTTTTCTGTGTCACATCCACGTCCCATCACAACCAGATACCCGACAGAAAAGACATTTGGGACAGTCAAGTTATGTCATTTCAGACACTGTAGTAAGGAAGCACATTGCAATGACTGATTTTATATGTCTTCCTCTCAGCACCTCCTGCCCTCCCCTTTCACTGAAGTAGGGAGGCATAAACAGAAGAATTCGTGGAAGGCAAGGCTAATGTCCTAAAGGCATCTGAGGTGGCCAGGGACAACTTGGGGGAAGCACCAGAGGAATGAAGGCTGAACATATCTGGGGTTCTCCCTGCCCAGGGTTCCTCCTTACTCCGTGGTTAACACATAGATAAGGCCTGTCTGTCTTCATGCTTTTTCCCTACTTGGAACCTCATAATTTTCACTTTTCATTTATATCATCCTCTACTAGAATAGCCAACCACCTGTCTTCCCTGAACCTCTTCCCTTATGTGTAAAAAGCTGCTGTTGGTTGGGGCCACATGGCATGGAGCAGTGACAGACCTTTCCCACTGTTCTTGGGGAACAGTCATACATGTATAGAGAATTGAGGGACCGGGGGTTCCCTGAACTGACCTTCATTTCTCCCTAAATATGATTTCAAAGTAGAGATTGGGGCGACCCACAGCCCTAGGTTTTTCGGCTTGAGTGGCGTCACCAGTAAGTTTGAAGTGTGTTCATCTAAATGTGTTTGACCAACTAGATTTGGTTCCTGGGCCTCCTGCCCATGTTCATATGACTCTCTTCCCATGGACTTTTTTTTATTCTTTGAAATTCAGAATCACAGAACTGGTTGGTTACCATCCTGAAGAGCTGCTCGGCCGCTCAGCCTACGAGTTCTACCATGCCCTGGACTCAGAGAACATGACTAAAAGTCATCAGAACTGTAAGTCCCAGGAGTGCCCTATGTGGCTTCCTTGTGTCCCTGGTGAGAGAAGACCCATCACTTGCCCCACAGAGCCATCACCAATGTGACAGATAAGACTCGTGCCCTCAGGTGGTTAGAACAGGTGGCCACCAGCACCTCCATGCACATCAGGGGAAGGCGCCTTCCTTCAGAGGTGTATAGCTTGGAAGGGAGGAAGTGGAATTGATCTCAATCTGCAAATATCCCTCCACTGAACACCACAGTGCAGTCAACAGTCTCCACACCCCCGTAGAACGGACCAAAGACAATATTATGGGTCAACTTGGGTGGGGGGAGGGGTGCCAGAGAAGTAAGTACATCCATTTGAGGAGGACAGGGAGGGTTCAGAAAGTAAATAATGGGGCACTTGAGTTAAACTGTGGAAAGTGGTGAGGACTGTGCTAAAGAGAGGGGAATGTAGTATGACACCAACTTAATAGGTGTGTTGAGATTGGCCATGGTACACACAGGGCTTACTTGCTAGATCAAGAGGACTCAGCTGGAATAGGCTATCCAGACAGCCCACTGGTGGTATACCAGAAACCATTTGTAGCTTGAAGGAAACCTACGTTAGGAAGGATTCTAGAATAGGGCTGCTCAAAAGAAGCTTCTGCAGTGGAAATGTTCACCATCTGCAAAGTCCACAGCAAAACCTGTGTAGTACTTTAAAATGTCAAATGCAACTCAAGAACTGAATTTTGAAATTAAATTTTAATTAAATTCAAATAGCCATACCTGGTTAGTGGCTACCATATCCGACAGAGTAGTTCTAATATGCTCGCTTGGTCATCTACCTAGTTAAGTGTTCCCTTTTATAACTAATCCCAGACAATTTTCTTGAGTCCACATAGCCCATCAGCATGCAAGGACTGTGGGTCTATAACCCTATCATGGACCCACTAGGGGATACAGGCATTAATAGGGTTGGTCCCTGTGCCAAGGGGTCTCTTGTTTCTGACAGAGGATGGCTGTGGGATCTGTGGAGCAAGTCGACTCATAGCTTTAGCCCTAGTATCCAGCACAGTGTTTGGTAAAGCACAGACACCAAATAAATGATAAACTCGAGACCAAAAAAAAAAAAAAAAAAAAAAAAATGGGGGGCAAAGAATGGTTCAAAATAAGTGCCCACAGTGGTGTAGGTGGAGAGGCTGAGAAGATTATAGAAAGATTAAAAATAGGTAAGGTGATCTGAGATTCCTGGTCACCCTGCTGCTCTTAGTCTCCCAAGATTAGGTGTGATTCAGAATGGCAATGGAAAAATGTAAGTGCTGCTAGTTGTCCATTGTTTCTAAATCCTTAGAACAGCTAATGTTCTAAATAGCTGATAGTGACTCCGTAAGTGCACGAGAGCAGTTAATATTCTCTTAAGGAGAGCTCATCATTCTAATTGATTCCTCTGTTTCTTCCTCATAGCTTTTGGGTTTGATATGACAATGTAGCAGGCCCCCTTATGATGTTCCAGTACAGATTCTCACTGTGATTTATGGGAGAAGAAGGGGGGGGGGGAAATATTCTAGAAGACTCAACCCCATTCAGGGACTTAGGGATGGAGGCCACACATCCCAACCCTCTCCAAACTTTGAAACTGTAAGATGTGACTTAGTCTTCACTCTGGGATTCCCCCATGCTTTTCTGGTCCGAGGGGTTCTGTTCCCAACATCCTCCTGATGCTGGATTCAGGGCTCTGGGCTCACACCCAGCTGACCCTATGATTCCTAGCCTCCTTTGGATGTAAAATTGGGGGAAAATCCAACCTTCCTTTTCAGCAATGGTGAGTCAAAGCAGGGACAATAGTAAAAGTTCTGGAAATTCTTGGTGGATAACAGTTTAACGACTTGAGTTGGGAAAGTGGAGGAAAATACTGTCAAAAAGAACAAAATTGATAAGAAGCATTTTTCCCCATTTTAGAAAATCTTTGCTCTATAAATAAAGAGCTAGGATGAAAATTTGTACTACCAGCTTTCTGCTGACTTCAGGGAAAATAATAGTGCTTTTAATGAATCCATGTGAGCTCTAGGTACAACACTTGAATGTAATTCACAACCAAAAAGAAATCATGGCCTGCCTCCCTCCCCTCATGGAGCCAAGTAAAGCTGCTCAGAGCACAGCGCAACAAGGCAGCAAGCCCAAACCAGCATGAGGATGCTGTATATGCTGCAAAGTGGGTTAATGCCAGCTGAAACAGAACAATCTATTTCTGTGTCTCTGTCCTCGTATTCATATTCTTCTCCCCATCACATTCTCTTCTCATGTTATGGTGTTTGTGCAAATCAGTTTGGATCACAGACTCACGCTCATGCTGTGGAATAACTGGAGGCCCAAGTTTGGCGCTGATCCAGGTTTACACACCAGCTTCCCGAACTCAGGCACAATTGTGTTTCTGAGTCTGTGAAGGTTTATGGTTGAAACTACTGTCCTCAAACCAGATTTAGATAATTGGAAGCTATCATTTCATAATGGATTAGTAATTTATACATTGTTACTCCCCCAGAAGAGGTTGGGGAGGGGGGTTGGCTTCTCTTTGTTGTGTGAGGACATTATGTGCTCTTAGGAGAACAAGATTAAAGGCCATAAAAAGCCTATCTGCCAAGTAGCAGGCTCCTCACCAAGGCTGACATTAATGAGCAGATGATTAGAAAGCAGCATAATTATATTCTATACAGAGCAGGCCCTCACCAGCAATTGCGAGAAAGGCAGTTAAAACCTTTCCTCACTGAACTGTTTAATCAAAAAGAATAAGAACCCTGAATTTTGTCTGCATTAAGAACCACCTAAATAAGTTAACTCCAGGCACTTGAAATTATACAAGAATCATTTTACTGCAGCAAGGGAGCCTCAATGGATGGAAAAGAGGGGATCAGGGAAGAGAACAGCTGCTCTTTGAGTGTGGTCCTTGATGGTTTAGGACAGCAGCAGCAGTCTCCTCAATGAATTATAGCTCCAGAGATAGGAAACGAGTATTATAGTAGGAACTCCAAGGTTGTTGTTTAGCCCAGGCTGTGTTGATGTTATCCTGTGATGTGAATGAAGCAAGCCACAATCCCTGTGGCCTTAGTTCTCCTCAAGTAAAAGATGTGATCTGTGATTTGAGTGTCGCAGGATTTTGTTTCAAAGATTGGACTAGGATAATAGAACCACTTGGGAAATAATTTAGCAATTTTTTATAAAGTAAGTATATAGTTAGCAAATGAACCAGCTACTGTAGTCCCAGCTGCACCCACAAATTAGATCCACACAGAGAGTTATACAGATGTTGTGGCAAATTTATTTATAATACCCAAAATTGAAAGCAACACAAATATCCATTGGTAGACGAATGGATAAACTCATTTTGTGATACATCTAGCTAATGGAATAATACTCAGCAGTCCAAATGAACAAATCTTGAGTACTTAAAACATGAGAATTCTGGAAAACATGCTGAGTGGGAAGAAGCCAGACATCAAACAGTACGTACTCTTGTATGATTCCACTTACATAAAAATGTAGAAATTATCATTTCAATTTATATTGACAGAAAACAAATCAGTGTTTGCCTGGGACCAGTGGTCAAGTAGCAATTAACTGTCAGGAGGCATAAAGAATTTGGGGCTGAGGGGTGATGGAAACATTCTCTGCCTCTGACTGTGGTGATACTTACATGGGTGCATATATTTGTCAAAACTCACTGAACCATGTGCTTAAAATTTATTGAAAGTAAATGTACTGAAAATATATTAAACCTCAACAAAGTTGATTTTTAAGAAGGAAAATCAGAGTCTTAGAAGTCTTAAATATGGACTATAGAACCTGTCATCACATTTCCACTGAGGGAGCTTTTCAGCAGCTCAATTATTCTGCCTCAGTTTCTTTCAGATGTCAAAGGGGAATCATAATAGATAACTGGAGGTGGCGGTGGTGTGTTACATGATGTGATGATGATGCTAATCCTTAGTGATGCTTTTTGTGCTAGTCATTGTTCAAATTGTTTTGCAAAGACAAATTAATTTTATGAGACAGCTTTGATCATTGCAAAGCATTATACATGTTAGAAAACAGGATTTTCATTCCTTGGAGGTACTTGTTTAAAAGGTGTCAAGGAAACATTAAAGGAAAGATTTCAAGCAGCAGTCCAGTCATGTGAGCCAAACTGAAACCCTCAACCAAATAGAGCAGGTGAGGGTAGTAAATGGGTAGCAGCCCACTATTGAATCAGGAGAATGGAGAGGCTGTGTTTGCAGAGAATCTGGGTTTCCCCCCCAGGGCCCCTCACAATGTTATCTAAGATAGGGACTCTAGATCTGACGAGCTTTGGGCATTCAGTCAGCATTTTTGTGCCTGACAAGTGAGCAGGCAGTTTCGTCCTCAATATAAATAACTGTGGTACATTCGATAGGTAATAATTATCACTATTACTATTAGCACCACCCCATTTTGCAGGTGAAGAAGCCAAAACCAAGAAGGAAGTGTTCTTTTCCAAAGTCCCCAAGATTTCTTACTCCTCCCACCACACCTCACTGATTCTATGATCTGAGGGTTTCTGAGTTGGAATTCTGAAGAGTAAATTCCCAAGGAATAAAAAAGTATATGGGCATAAAAAAGTATTTCTGAATTCAGAAAACTACCAGAAATTCAAATGGTAGTGAACCAATTTAGAAGATTTGCTACTAATTTAGTGGTAGCAGATGGAGTATTCAAGACTACGGTTACAGAGAGTCCCCAGTGTTTTTGTAAACAGAGTTAGAGGGGGGAGTGAAATTAGAGGCTTCCCTGGTGGGCCTGTGGATGAGCATGGAGGACTCATCATGGCTTTGGAAGTGGCTGGTGTGGGGTGTTGGAGACTGCCTTCAGCCCCAGCTGGGGGTGGGCTGAGGTGGCTTATTTTTGCTGTGGATCACAAATCTGTGGCAGGCCTGACAGATGACCTGGAATAATTAAACACTTTTTCCCAAAACTTTTATGGGAAGCAGCACCACCACGGGTGGTGGTCCTGCCCTAATGTGTTGTCCTGAGGACAGACTTCCTCCATGATGCTCATGAAGACCCCCCTAACTGGAGGGATTGACAGAGGAGGCCTTTGGGTCCAGTGGGCAGCCAAAGAAGGGCTTCCTCTCACTGAATCCTGGGGAGAAAGGAGGAAAGATGGTGCCCTTTGTCTGCTGCCCTCTGAGCCTGCTGGCTGGTGAGCTGACTTAAGGGATTAGCTGTGGGTCCTTCTCTTACCAAATAGCTCTGGGGGTATCACTGAACCCTCTAGGACCTTCTTTTCCTCTGTTTAATCATTTTGTTTAATCATTGGGAGAGGTGATGAGTTCACATTCCCCATCCTCACTGTCCAGGTACTGAGTTCTGTCATTGTCCTGAAGACCATAGGGTCTGGGGTTCCCCGACCCTCTGACCTGATGCCCTATTTCTCCTCCTAGTGTGCACCAAGGGCCAGGTGGTGAGTGGCCAGTACCGGATGCTTGCCAAACATGGGGGCTATGTGTGGCTGGAGACCCAGGGGACAGTCATCTACAACCCCCGCAACCTGCAGCCCCAGTGCATCATGTGTGTGAACTACGTCCTGAGGTGAGTCAGCACTAGCGGGGAGCCAGGAATTTGGGGCAGCCAGGGAACACTGAGCCTATCAGAACCCGGGTGTCTGGCAAACTCTGGCAATACTAATCCTATGACAGTGGATTTGGGTGGGTGTCTCGGAAAAGTGGGGGAGGGTACTTAATATTTCCCCTTCATGGTGCTTGGTCCTCCCCTCTCTCTGTCATCTGCTCTGATACCCTTGAGGAGGAAGAACCCTTAGTAGGTATTTTGAAGAAAAGGACCAGGAAATCACTCTTACCATCTGGGAGATGTAACACCTTCAGTCTATAGACACGGGAAGAAAGCTAGAGAAAGTCACTGCTAGAGTGAAGCAGACAGAAAGGACATCCTTCAAGCCTGGCACATACCTCCTAGTCCACATGCAGTAACACAATATCCAGACAGACACGTTCAGATGGCAGTGCCGCCTCGCCACTCCAGCCTTCTGTCGTGTGGGTCTGACAGCAGGCTCAGAGGCCATACCCAGGTTTCTAGCTTAGAAACTTTGTCAGGGTTTCCATGTGTCTGGGGGAGCAAGGGGATATTTCTAGAAAACGTGGAAGATCTGACGCAGCCTCTTGTCCCATCAGCGAGATTGAGAAGAATGATGTGGTGTTCTCCATGGACCAGACGGAATCGCTGTTCAAGCCTCACCTGATGACCATGAAAAACATCTTTGATGAGAGTGGTGAGGTGTCTGTATCAGACAAGAGTAGCTACCTGTTTACCAAGTTGAAGGAGGAGCCGGAGGAGTTGGCCCAGCTGGCCCCCACCGCAGGAGATGCCATCATTTCTCTGGATTTTGGTGGGTGCCCATGGGAGCCACTTGGGATGGTGGGAGGGTGTCACTGCATGTACCAGGCCTCCCTGGCTATAGCTTTCCTTAACTGGAGCACTCACCTCCCTCCCCCCAGTGCCTTCCCTAAGTCTTGCTGTCTTATAGGGGCCAAACTCTGTGCTGGACACGAAAGAATACCTGCCCCTCTCTTAGGTGCTAAACCAGGTGGGATTAAGGATGACACCCTCCTGAAGGACTGATACTCTGCCATAGCCAGTTGGTGTCTGAGATGGGAGGAAGGGGGTGGGGAACCTCTACTCGGGCCTTGAAGGACTGATTATTTAGGTAGAAGGCTCAAGGAAATAATGTTGAAAGTCATTCCAGTAACATAGAGGCAAGATCAGGCCCAGATTAAGTCCTCATGTCTGCTACTACTTTAAAAGGTGGAAAGATCCACCTTTCTCATGGGGATGAGAATGTTGCCAGGCTGGAAGCAGCCTTCCTATGCGCTGGAAAGACCCTCCCTGCCTTCCCAGATTGAGCTGCACCTCCTCTGCTGGCTCTGAACCATCTCAGCCCTTGGGGATGAGTTTCTGAGACTCGCATTTTCTGAGATTCATGAAGGACAGCAGGGCCTTGGATGAGGAGTATAGAGACCTCCCTCTTTTTGGCAAAACTGAGGCAAATTGCCTGATTCTCCCCTCATAACCAACCATGTCTGAGGTAGATTGCTGTTCAAGAAAGAGTGACTCCTAAGAAGTTCAGTCTCAGAAAATGGAATGTTCCAAAGGCTGTTTGTTCCCTTTGAAGGGTGCTGCACATTGAATCACAGCCCGAGTTAAAGGCCTTTGTGCCAGCTAAGCCTCAGGGCACTGAGGGCCCAGCCCCAGGCATGCTTTCTGGCCTTCATGGGCCTTTCTTTACAGTCTTCAGGCTCCTCTGCCCTGGTGATGAGTGCAGTGGTTGCAGGTGTTAACCACACCAGGCTCTTGTCTCTACAGGGAACCAGAACTTTGAGGAGTCTTCAGCCTTTGGCAAGACCATCCTGACTTCAAATCAACCATGGGCTGGAGAGTTGAGGAGCCAGGGTGGTCAGAGCGAGACTGGGAGCCTGCCGGCCTTCACCGTGCCCCAGATGGCTGCCCCGGGGAGCACCACCCCTAGTGCTACCAGCAGCAGCAGCTGCTGCTCTACGGTGAGCCCTCACTGCTTTGGGCGAGGTCTGGAGAAGGTGGGGTCCTCCTGCTGCCAGATGATTGAGTAGACAGAAATAACTGCCTCCCTCTCAAATTACCCAGGGGCTCCCTGAAGTGGCCATGACACTTCTCAGCCAGGTAACGAGCTGATTGCTGGTTATTAGTATCTCCCCTACCACCCACTTAAATAAATTCCAAATAAGAAGGGTACTGCGTGCACACAACTTTGAGTCCCCATGCAGGGTAATGTTCATCCTGCTGGAACACACAGCTGTCATTTCCAGAGCCCCCTTTTCTCCCATTCACATTCACACCTACAGAAAAGTACATTTTTGAGATTCAGAGAGGTTGATGAATTGGTCTAATTCATAGCTTGTCAGGAGTGGGCCAATTGAGGTGGAATCTGTAGACCCATCAATGAATTTCTCCTTCTACCTTAAATTTTTTGGTCACCCTTCTTCCTGGCCCACAGCCCAGCAGCCCTGGAGATTACTACACCTCTCTGGATGATGATATGAAGATAGACGTGATCGAGAAGCTCTTTGCCATGGACACAGAGGCAAAGGACCAGTGCAACACGCAGGCAAGTGGCCATGGAGAAGGTTGGGCTGGAGGTTGGTGAGGGTCTTCTTACAGCCTCCTCCCTCTGTCACAAGAACCAATGGGGATGCTAGGTGAAGGCCCTGGTTTTTTCAGGGGGTGGGTACAAGGAACTGGAACCTGTGTTCATCCCCTCTCAGTTCCACCCCCCCGCTTACACCATGTCCCATCCTGCTCTTTTGTTTTAAACTATTTTCTGCTTACTGGGATAACTGTTAGTGCACAATCTGTAACCAAAATAATAGTTATGGAAGTCTGGCACTTTGAAAGCAAAATTGGATTTAAAAGGCCAGAGAGAAAATTACTCTTTACAAACATTCATCTTAAGATGCTTTGAGACAGCTATTGTATTGTAGATGTTTTCCTGCAAGGCCCCATGTACACACACTATATACAGCCAAATGTTCTAGTGAAAACTGTCAGCAAGGCTGAGGTGTGGACACCTCATGAGGATAACCACATCTTAGTCTGGGTTATGCATCCCAACTTCTGCATTACTCCTTAGCAGCCATCTTTATCCTTCCAGGAACTAGTTCTAGCCTCATTCCAGGCCTTTTGTCACCTCTGAACTCCTATAACATGGACCATATGATCCACATCTGCCCTTTATACACTGCAATCATTAGGCTGCATCCCCCAGTGAGGAGCCCTTTCTCTGGTGCTAGAATCTGCGTCTATGAGTATTCCTTATGTTGCCCACCAGGATCCTGGGGAGCTAAGGGGAGATCGCCAGTACATGCTGATTGGAGGGAGATAATCCTCATCTGCTGGGCTCCAGCAGTTATTCAAGAAGCAGTCACCCATCTTTGCTGGGCACTTACTGCATGCACTGGGGTGGAGGAGGGCAAGGCTGTCCTGGCCTTCCACAGAGCACTGTGTACCCGGATGTTCTGTAAATGAGGTGGGGCATGCCCCAGCTGAGAGGTGGAGAAGATGGAGTTTGGGTAGTTGGCCGATGTTGGGAGGGAAGGGGCCACCAGTGCGGTGCCAAGAAATCTGCAGCACAGGCTGAAGAGGGCATGGGAAGGCTAGGGATCACATACTACAAGACCCTGCACACCAGGCAGAGGAGTCTGACCTCTGGTGGCTGTTGGGAGCCCATCAGAGCAGAAGAGAAGAGTGATGCTGTCAACCGTCCTGAGAGAAACCATTCAGCAGGGACGGTGGTGCAGGGCTAAGTAGGAAATGTACCCATGAAGTGGCACCACACCTCAGCCATTTGGTTCTTGTGTGCTCTCTCCTCAGCCGGATTTTAATGAGCTAGACTTGGAGACACTGGCACCCTACATCCCCATGGATGGGGAAGATTTCCAGCTCAGTCCCATCTGCCCTGAGGAGAGGCTGCTGCCTGAGAACCCCCAGTCTACCCCCCAGCACTGCTTCAGCACCATGACCAACATCTTCCAGCCACTTGCACCTGTGGCCCCTCACAGCCCCTTCCTCTTGGACAAGTACCAGCAGCGGCTGGAAAGCAAGAAGACTGAGCCCGAGCATCGGCCCATGTCCTCCATCTTCTTTGATGGTGGGAGCAAGGCAGCCCTGCCTCCGTGCTGTGTCCAGGGCAGCACCCCTCTTTCTTCTATGGGGGGCAGATCCAACACACAGTGGCCCCCTGACCCACCATTAAATTTTGGGGCAACAAAGTGGCCCACTGGGGATCAGCACATTGAGCCCCTGGGGGCATCACAGTTGGGGCCCTCCATCACCCCGCCCCATCTCTCCATGTTCAAGAAGAGGTAAGTGAGAGAGACCCCTGACCGCTTCACCTAAGACTGTGCTGAACAAGGGAAGGGGGGGAGGGGCGAGGGCCCTGGACCCATCATCTCCAGCCACGAGTCTGAAATACCACTGTGCCCTTCTCTGAGCTCTAAGATCTCAGATTTGGGGAAGCTGCCCTGGGTATTAGAGGAGACCAAGGGACTAAGGACAGGAAGAGAGCGAAGTGGTTTGTCCAGGGCCTTGACCAATGTCTGTCCCTTGAGACCACTCCTTACAGCACCTTCCTTGTCCAGCCCGAGCCACGAAACAAAAAATTCAGTAATTGCTCTGTTATCTCATGGCACTTTGGTTAATAAAAGTGAAAAGACGCCCAGGGACCCACCGTACAGCCTCTCCAGCTGGTATCCCCACCCACACTGCCTTCTCCTGACTCCTGTAACTCTTCCCACCAGCCAGAGCTGGCTGGACTGAGTCACAGCAGTGGGTGCACAATTTCTGGCTCCCCTTCTAACTCCCCGGGTTTATTGGTTATGTGTCCCTGGGCCACTCAACAATCTGAGAGCACCCAGCTAGACAGCCACAGTAAAGGAGTTCCCACTGGGGAGCAATTCAAACATGGCAAGTGATTACAGCCATCAGCATTAGTTCTGGAAGAGTCTTCTGAGGCCCAGTGGAAGCACAGCGCTCCAGGCTCCCTCACAGCCCACTCTTTGGTTTGATAGGTCTGCAAAGGACTTCAGGGCTCGGGACCCGGATGTGATGAGCCCGGCCATGATAGCCCTCTCCAACAAGCTGAAGCTGAAGCGACAGCTGGAGTTTGAGGAGCAAGCCTTTCAAGACATGAACATGGTGAGCCACCCCTTGATACCACCTTGGGTTCCCTCCCTAGCCCTGAGGGCAGAGATCCAGGAAGCTCTCCTCCTGGCAGGGAGGACTCAGGGCTGCTGGAGCCATGGGCAGCGGTGGGAAGGTGGCTTTTTGCTCTAGGCATGGCTGCTCTGTGCCTGCCCCACCCAACTCTGAGGAACTGATTCTCTGCCCATGTTACTTTCCACACTCAGGGGGACCCGCCAGGCAGCAGTGCTTCACATTTGATGTGGAAAAGGATGAAGAGTCTCAGGGGTGGTGGAAACTGTCCTTTGATGCCCAGTAAACCGCTGAGTGCAAACGTCCCCAATGGTGAGCAGGCGGGGGCCTCCAGAATCCTAGGGGTCAGTTTTTGTGGATGAAGGGGCACTTTACCTGCCTCTGTGGGCCTTCTCAGAATGGGATAGAGGTCTCTGTCCCTGCTCTCCACACTGGCTCAGATGGCACTGTCAGAAATCTCTTGGCCTTGGGTGGCTGGCTCTTGTGCTGATGACTGAACACTTTTGTGAAGGAAAGGGGATGCTGGGAGCTTCACAGCCCCTCCCCTCAGACCTGAGCACTACCCTTACTCTGTCATTGGTCTTTCAGATGAATTCACCCAAAATCCCATGAGGGGCCTGGGTCAACCCCTCAGACACCTGCCACCGTCTGCCATGAACCCTGGGGAGAACACCAAAACTGGGTTCCCGCCCCAGTGCTACACACCCCAGTACCAGGACTACAGTCTGCCGTCAGCTCACAAGGTGTCAGGTGGGTGTATTCAGTCACTGGAGCCCCCCACTGATGAGTATGGAAGGGTGAGGGCAGGAGATGGGCTCTGCTTCAAGAGCTCACTGGCACTGTGCACAGGCATAGAGTGTGGGAGCTAGGAGGATGAGCCCACCTGCATCTAGCCTGGCCCATCTCAGTCTGCTTCCACCTTGTGAAACAATGCAGTCACTATCGGGCATGGATGTGATTGATGGTTTTGGGGAAATACATCAGACCTTTGTCCTAAAAGGGGACAAGCTCCTCAGAATATTGTTGGGCAGACTTCTTGAGGGCCCAGGCTTTAGAGCCACCAGACAGCCCCAGGCTCGCATGGCAGTACTGCTGTGTGCCAGTTGAAGAACCACACCAGTGCATCCATGCACACAGACGCTAAGCGTTGATTTCAGGTGTGTTTCCGTGTCCCTTCAGCGGGAGCCATGGTGTCATGCCCACTGAGGCACACGGAGCGTGTCCATGTCTCCATGACTTCTACAGTTCAGCTCAGGTCATCTGTGACCTTCAGTTTTATAAGTGGGGGTTTAGAACAAAAACTAGTGAGTGTCCATTCTTGTGCAACACACAAGGCACTGTGCTGAGGAGGCAGGTGTGGACCCTAATAAGGGGCTGCATTGAAGAGGGGAGGACACCAGAGCTGAGATCCTGCAGAAAACAGGCAATGCATCTCCCTTTCTCAGTGGGAGAATGGCCCAGAAGGCAGGGCTGAGAGGCAGTGATCCGAACTCTGAGATGACCCCTGTGTGCGCACACACATATGCCTACAGGTACCATGAGCTTCAGCATGTGTGCAGCTCCTCCACTGAACCCACCTCTCTTCCTCAGGTCTAAGCACCCCATCTAGTGACAGTGAGATGGGTCCCTCAGCATTGCTCGCATGGAGGAAACAGTGAAATGAGAGCTGCTCCACCCATGCCCCCAAGTCAGGAAAACTGGAAATGCTCTTGTTTCCTGTTTCTCTCTGCTATTTTATGGAAGACACTGCCACGTGTCTCATTTCCACATCCTAAAATGTGGTACCAACCTCTGTTCCAGGCATGGCAAGCCGGCTGCTTGGATCTTCGTTTGAGCCTTATCTGCTGCCCGAGCTGACCAGATATGACTGCGAGGTGAATGTTCCGGTGCCAGGCAGCTCCACGCTCCTGCAGGGAAGGGACCTCCTCAGGGCCCTGGACCAGGCCACCTGAACCAGGGCCCCGCCAGGCAGGCACCCGCCCTGCCAGGCCACCAGCTTCACTCTCTGTCTACTTTTGCAACTAGGTATTTCTAACATCAATACACATTTTACAAGATGTACTTACCTGGCCGACCTGCCCAGGTCATCGCGTAGTGGCCTTTTTCTGAAGATGCTCACTTTATCCACATTTTAAAAATATACAATTGTTTTTACCTGCTAAGTTTCGCTCTGGTAATGAACATATTTTTAAATTTTGTAAGATTTCTCTGTCCCCAGCTTCAGTTACCTCTAATTTATATTACGCATAGGTCTCTCTCACCCACACAGTATCCATATTAACAAGTTTGGTGTAGCGTTGTTCTCCTGTAGGGAAAACTTTGGCTTCATTTAACTAAAAAGATTGTGTCATCGTTGCCAAAGAGAAACAAAAATAACTTCACGTTCCAAGCTTGTCTGTGGCCTCTCCTCAAAGCCCTTCTCCTTTCTTTTTTACAACAAATCACCATATTGTAAATTTTTTTTTTAAGCTGACTCTGCTCTAATTTTGATATTACTTCGGAAAAAGAAATGTGAAGGGAGAACTCCAGTATGTGGTTTTCTGTGAAAGTTGCACAGTGTGACTTTTCCTAAACTGTTTGGTGTCCCCCTAACCCCAACCCCCATTCGGTGGATTTTTTTTATTATTATTATTCAAAAACATAAGTTTTTTTTTTAAAAGAAAATTTATATCTGGGTTAAGTGTTTATCATATATATGGGTACTTTGTAATATCTAAAAACTTAGAAACAAAAAATGGCATCCTGTTCACAAAATCACTTTAAGATCTCCTGTAAGTTGTTTGTTCTCTTCCTCTCTGCGCGGCTGATGCTGCAGCCTCACACAGCTCTCCCCGGGCCTGTGCTAGCACTGCACAAGGTTTCTCTCTGCTGGCTCCTTGCTTTGGGGGTATGCCTTAGACGTGACAAACAATCCAAGAAGTTGGAATCATGAAGCGGAAGCATGGCGAGCTGTCTCCTCCTCGTGTTCTATATGTATTATGTATGTATGTATGTATTATTGCTGCCAAGAGGGTCTGATGGCATGTTGGGGGTGGGGGGGTGGGGGGGAGGATGTTAGGGAGGGAAGTGCTTTAACTTTTCTTCAGGTTTTGTTGCTAGCCCTTCAAGTGCACTGAGCTGTGTGACTCTGTTGGTCTTTTCACGAGGCACATTGGGTATTTCCAGAACTACCATGAGATGGTTTAAATGGGAATCCATGGAAGAAAGTAAGGGTTCAGAGATGGTGAGGTGACCCAGATCATGCCCTCCTGGCTCACCAGCTTGGAGCATATGGAGCTGGACTGAGAGAAGGTGCGGAAAAGGGAGCTGGTTAGGACCAGCCCTGTCCCCAACCCTCTTCAGCCTGCCATCAGATGGCCCTGCTAAAGCCAGGGTGCTGTGCCCCCCCATTGGCAAGCCCCAGGCAAATCTGGGGATGACTCCTAACCTCAGGCTCTCCACAAAGTTTTTCACTTGAAGTGACTTGTATCGGTAGGAAGCACTGAAGATAGTGTTCTCGGAGCACTTTGTCACTCACAGGTAAGAGGGACAATATTTTTGTCATGGGTACAATGAAGATGTTTCTAGAAACAACACACAGCAGGCCAAAAGAAATGTAAGTCCTGATGGAGTGATTGCCAAAAAAAAAAACCCTCAAATTTCTAAAGAAAATTTTTAAGTTATTAGAAAAATAACCTGGTCACTGTGCTGCCCAAGTCATACTAGCCCGCAGCTTTGCCTCACACATGGCGGCAGAACTTGAAGGGTTACTGACACAGACTGCTGGTGTTTGATTTCCTGTGTGTGTTGCCTCAGCATTAAGGGCATTTTACCCTTGCAATTTTACTAAAACACTCTGAAAGATATTCCAAGCTTCATATTAACTTTACCTGTCAACATAACGATTTCATGAACATTATTATATTGTTGGATTCCTACTGACAACATTATAACTATATGGGAGCTTAACTTTATAAGGAAATGTATTTTGACACTTATTATTAAAGTATTCTGATCCTACTGCTGGTGTCTCTTGTTTTCTGTAGACTGACTGTGGGCTCTATCAGCCCAAAGTGAAGCACAATGGTCCCCAACTGAGGCTGAAGCAGAGTTAGCCACACACAGTAGGAACCATATATGAGGTCCAATGTCGCCCTGGGTCATAGGAATGGAGTGACTTTCTACCAGAGCTGGGGAGGAAGAGAACTGGAGGGGCAGGGGAGAGAGCAGAGGGGTCATTCTAGGAGAAGTAGACCCAGAGAACAAAGGCATGAGACCAGAATAACAGCACAGGCAGGTGACCCCAGGAAGACAGGATAGAAGCTCGAGTACAGGGAAAGCCTGGCTGCTCCCAGTATAGACCTGAGTTCAAATCCTAGTTTGACCACTTTGAGCTGTGTAAAACTTGAGCCAGCCTGAGAGCCTATATCTGCTTTCTTATAAAATGTGCATAATGGTAGTCCCTCCCTGACTCGGTGTTAAGGCTGGCCATACAAATCTGGCAATCAACTGTAGGAAATTTGTCCTTTAACTCATAAAATTAGATGAAATATACAGATGAGCTAAGAGCCTAGATAATGAGTACAGGTCCTAAGGCAGAGCTCCAGATCACAAATGACTGGTACAAGTCAGAGCAGAAGCTAGCAGAGAAGCTGAATAGGCATGGCAATGAGTAGGGGAGGAACCACCAGTGTGGATTCCCAAGAGTCAAGAGGGTCTTTAGGAAGTATGAATAGAGACTGAGTCACATACTAGACTGAAAAGTCAGGTTAGATAAGGAGAAAAACATTAACTCTGGATTTGCTAACATGGAGATCATCCCTGTGTGGAGCTGGGCTGGAGGGAGGAATGCGCTGGCTAGGATCAGGAGGAATGCGCTGGCTAGGATCAACAGCTATTTAAAGAAGTTTCCCTGTGAAGGGAAGTGGTGAAATGGAATGGAACTAGAGGTTCAGGTGAAGATTTTTTTTTAACTTATTTTGAATAACTTAAAAATAAGCTGAGCATGGTTGCACGCACCTGTAGTCCAAGTGCTGGGAGGCAAGAGGCCTGGGATCGCTTGAGTTCACGGGTTTGAGACTACCCCGGGCAACATAGAGAGACCTGATCTCAGAAAAAAAAATCATAAAAATAATACAAAGAGTTCCCTGTACCCAGGACCCTCTATTGCTAACATCACTTTGGTTTATACATCATAACTAATATACTCTATGCTTAGATTTGCTTAGTTTTTACCTAGTATCTTTATTTTTCTGTTCTAGGATCCTATTCAAGATACCAGATTACGTATAGTTATGCTTCTTCAGCCTCTCTAGACTGAAAGTTGTAGACTTTTCATGTTTTTGATGACCTTGAGTTTTGAGGCGTATGGGTCAGATATTCTTGTAGAACATCCTTCAGTATGAATTTTCCTGATATTTCTGTCATGGTTAGAGTTAGATTTTTGAGGGTTGGAAGTCCACAGAGGTAAAGTGCTATGCTTCACATCATACCGGGACACATACTATCAGCAGGACTTCAGCACTATGCTATTAATCTTCAACACCTTCATCATCCGGCTAAGGTAGGGTCTGTCAGGTTTCTCCATGCTGAAGCTATTAATGACTTTAAAGGAAATTGGTTTTGAAGAGGGCTACAGTAAGCAATGTTTGTATGCTGACAGCATAGGAAGTTGAAGAAGTTAGGAAAAAGAGAATTGCAGGAGTAATGCCATTGAAATAAATGGGCTAGGCATGGATGGGGTTCATGGTAAGGCTGACCATGAGTAGAACAGCAGAGAAGACACAGTTGAGTAAGGATAGTCTGTCAGGTGAAATTGGTGATGGGAAGAGGAGCAACCTCCAACCTAATCACTTCTACTTCATCCTTGATGTCTGAGGCTGTACCATTAGCCGAGAGAAGTGTGGAATGGTCACTTGAAGAGGTCTGACTGAGAGCTAGTATTGGATGCACAAATGAGATTTGTGGTCAAAAACTGATCTAAGCACACAATTATGTATATTTTTCCACATACATTTTTTCACTGTAGTGAAGCAGAATGGGTGGAGAGCTGAGTTTACCAGTTTGGGTGTTCAGCCAAGAGGGAACATTAGGAGTTGTGTTAGTATTATTGACTATTATGAGGGAACATGAAAAATAAATTGAGATGGAAAGACAAGATGAAGCAGTGAATGGTCAGTGAAAACCTGGAAGGGACAGTGAATCAGAGATCAAAGAGCAGTCAGAGTGAAGCATCAGAGAAAGGGACCCACACAGGTATAAAGGAGAGGAAACTTAATGAGATTTCACATATACTGACATATAGCCCAGCAACACCACTTGGAGATACTTATCTTCAAGAAGTGAACAATTTAAATTCACACAGAATCTGCCCACAAATGTTTACAGCATTATTCATGATTGCCAAGAACAGGAAACAACCCAGATATCCTCCAACAGTCGTCTGTGATAAAACAAAAACAACATAGTCCTTCCCTAAAAGTAAATGCTCAGCAAAGCCAACACACAATTCCAGAAGCAACGCAGATCGCAAAGGTAGTAGATTGAGTGAAAGCAGCCTGCATAAGAAGGCACGTTTTGTTCAGTTTTACTATATGTTCTAAAAAAGACAATATAGAAACAGAAAACAGGTCTCAGTGAGGGGGCTACAGCGTAGGGGAACTCTTTGGAGAGCTGCAGTCGCTCTAAAGGTACCTTGTCTGCATTCTGCCCGTATCCTGTCCTGGTAGTTATGAGAATCTATGCATGTGTAAAGGAAACCCCAAAAACCATACAGCTGTACATCAAAAAAGAATTTTACTCTAGGTAAACTTAAAACTTTTAAAAATGAAAGCAGATTTTGAGATGTTGGGGTAGCGGCAATAAAATGGAGAAGGTGGCCTGAGGAAGTGAGAAAGGCGGTTATCAGAGTCAAGCGGGTGGAGGTTAAGGTGTCCAGTGCTGAGGAAGAGGAGAGGTCAGTGGGCTGGGAACTGAAATCACAGGAGAAGGATCAAGTGCAGGCCATGGATGAAGCCATGGAGAGAAATAAGAGTCCTATGACGTGAGAAGGAGAGGGAAGAGAGACAATGTGGAAGCAGCTTAATAGAACTAGGAGAACCCCTTCCTCCTCAGGCCCTGCCAGCTACCTGCCTATAGATCTGAGAGAATCTTCTCCTGACCTCCCCTCAGGTCTGTGGCAAGTGTACCCTCAAAAGAGAACTGCCCCCTCCAGAGAAGAGGAGATGACCTTATTAGTGGCTGATGTCAGGGTTCCAGGGTGGGGAGGGAGGGTTAAGAATCTGGAGTGTAGGGAGTGCCGGCCAGTGGGAAAGGATGAGTTAATATACAGAATCCTCTGGGGACAAGAGAGTGGCAGATGACTGCAGGATCCTACTGGTGACTGCGGTAGAGAATGAGAATTTATTAGGCGAGGCATGTATCATCCTGAGGGTCCCTCAGAGGTTGGAGCCACATGGCAGGGGAAAGTGGAGAGAGGACTGACACAGCCTGCAGCAGCATGGAGTGACAGGAAGTACAAAAAGCCATCTGAACATGACTATGGAGCTTTCGAAGTAGGGTTGCTGCTTTCTAAGGCAGGTGTGAGGGTAGCAGGAGTGGTTTCCCCCTTCTCTGCCCATCTCTCTAGCAAAAGAAAACAGTTGAATTTGAGGACCAATCCACTGAGCCAAAAGAATGTTTTCAATATTCATTAGGTGGCTTGAGGCAAGGGGGAGCTGAGTGTGAACTGTGACATCATTGGGGGGGGGAGGGGGCAAAGTAAGGTTCTAACTAAAGGTTCCAACATGAATGAGCGGTAACTCAGATTGAGGTTGGTTAATCTGGACTGGTGTGAGAACCCAATATGTGCATTGGTTTCTGCTGCTCGTTAAAACTTGGAGCAGCAGCTGTGCTGGATGGGTGGGGTCCCTGCCCTGGATGTAACCTGATGAGCAGTTGTGTCCAGCACCTGGCATACCCAGGACCCCAGGTTAGGCATGTCTCTGAGCCATCCGGGGCTGGGTTCAGGTCCTGGGACTGCCGTGCATGGGTCTTTCACATTCTGACTGGAGAAAACTGACCCCTGAACTTTTCCAACCTTCCCTTTCAGGAACTTCCCCTGGCCACTCAGACCTCATAGGGAGCAGCTAACCGACTGGGGACCTGGTCTTAGCTCCATGTTTTGTTAGCCAGCTGTAGGTCCAGCCTCTGCTGCTCTCCAAGCCTACGGGCGGGAGTTCAGTGCAAGAACAGGATAGGATGGATTGATCTTTAAGCACCTGTGGTCCAATAGTGAGTCCTCATGGGTGAACTATAGAATTCCAGGCACTCTATAAAACTGATGGGGGGCATCTTTCTAAGCAGAAGGCAGAGAAGGGGTCTGTTTGGTGTTCATTCAACCCTGCAAGGTAGACACCACCCCTTCTATAAACCTCTTTTTTGGTATCCATAAAGCACAGCTATGTAAACCACCAAGTGGTGGTTGAGGCAAGCAAGTGGAGGTCAGGATACTTATAGGATCTATAGTCATAGGCACAGTACAGCCAATACTACTGAGGATTTGCCATGCTACACTTTACCAGATTATCACATAACTCCTCAACAATCCTATGTGCTCAGGATCCCAATTATCACCATTGAGAAATGAAGAAACCAAGGTACATAGAGAGAGGGGGACATAAGTCTGCAAGGGGAGGAAGTACTGTTGTGAAGATTCTGAAAAACATCTTAGAGGCTGGTGCTCATTTCTATAAAGAAAGACCAACAATGACGTGGCCCTCAACTACATTATGAGAAGAACAATACCTAGAAAAAGGAACTAGTAGCTCCAGGATACCGTGGGCCAGCAACCACCTCAATATATGAAGTCCTTCTTCAGCAGCATGCATGAGATACTGATTAGCGGTCACATATTAAAAAATCATGATGGCACGTACAACCACATCACAAAGACTAGAAAAATTTGAGGGAGCTCGAAAGCCTACCTTCTGACATCTGAAGTGGAGTGTGCAGAGTTGTTCCCACAGCCCCACAGGACCGAGCTCATTCTCAGGTTCAGAGGAAGAGCTCAGCTTCTGCAAGAGTGGGTCTCGCTCCTTATCAATGCCCCTGTCTGCTCACCCAGGACCCCAGGGTATTCCTAGTTTTAGTCTCATCACCATAGAAAGTCATTGAGCAGAGCATGCCATCTAAGGCTACCTAGCAAAGATAAACTAGAATTGTAGGATAAACAAAAGGGGAGCAGAGTCTGCCCCTGACATGACCTCCTATCTGAGAGGGACAAATCATGCAAACTATGTTGAATTTTTATTTAAAAAATGTTTTTCTTCCTTTATATGGATGTATATTGTACGGTCTCTCAGAACCACTGTCTCTCTTCTAAAATCAGTGTGAAGCAAATCACTTGAGTCCAAATTCCCCTTGAGAAGCCCTAGGGAAGGTGTGACCATACTGGAAGCCAACACCCCACTCTCAGTCAGCCTAGCACAGCCAGTTTTTCTTCCAGCATTGGAACAACTGTGGCTTTTTTGGATGAGCACCAGATGCAATAGCTGGCTTACATCTAGGGACCTTGTCCTAAGGAAAAGGCACAACTCTGCTCAGCAGAGCAGGATGTCACCGCTCAAGAGGGTGTGGTGACCAACTCCCTGAGGAAACAGCCCACCCACAACTTCATTCTTGTCCATTCTCAGGGACATGTGTTCATTTCCTGGCATGGCCAATGAGCTCAGTTCTCCCCAGATTCAGATTTTGAGGGGATTGTTAATTGTATGGACCTTTCACACAGTGTGACAAAAAATGATACTTTACTTTTGGGGTCTCCCTCCTCAAACCTATAACATCAGTCTAATTATAGAAAAAAATTTTCTAATTATAGAAAAAACTGTCAGACCCTCATTGTGGGACATACTACAAAATATAACACCAAAGTTTCTCAAAACTATCAAAACCATCAAAACAAGTAAACTTAATAAACTGCAACAACCAAAAGAAGTCTACAGGAATGCGATGATTAAATATTATGTAGTTTTCTGGATGGGAAAAAATGAACATTAAGTAAAAAGCTAAAGAAATTTGAATGAAATCTATAGTTAGTGAATAATGATATATCAGAATATGTTCAATATTATGTGAAATATACTATACTAGTGTAAGATGTTATTAGGGGAAACCAAGTATAGGATAAATGGTAATTTTCTGTAATACTGTAATTTTTTGTAAGTCCAAAACTATTCTAAACAATTACATTTTAAAAAATAGATGCTAGATAAAAACAAAGAAATAGAGAAGGGAATAAAGAGCAAAGGAAAAGCTGGCAAATGAGGAAAGCTAAGTATTACATTGAAATAAAAATAAATTGATCTGGCTTAAAATAGAAAAGAAATTAATATGCAGGAAAACAATATACAAAAGTTAAGACAGAATAAAATGGAGGTAAGTAATTTTTTATTCTTTACATTGTCTAAGAAGTTGGTAAATGCATCAATTTACATTAGATTTCACTAAATCAAGAATGCATATTGTAATCAGTAGGTAGATCACTGCAGTAATTGTAAAATAATGTGTAACACACTAATAAAGTAGGGAAATAGAATTTTTAAGAAATGCATGATTTTTTTGATTAACACAAAAAGGGGAGAAAATGAGTGTACGTGGTACAAATAGAAAGCAAAGAGATACTAGGAGATGCTAGATTTAAATCTAATGAGTAATTACATAAAATGCAAACAGGTTAAATATTTTGATTAAATGAAAAATGTCAGGTTGAGTCATAATGGAAAGAATAAAAACAAGAGAACGTGAACAAAAAAAAAGATATACAGACGCTAAACCCCAAAAAAGACTGGTATAGCATGAAAATGTCAAATAGGTAGATTTTTAAAGAAAATGTATTACTAGATAAGTAGGGATATTTCATAGTACTAAAAAGCATGCAACAAGAAGCTAATGTAATTCTATATTGGTATGCACCTGTTAAACCTCAGAAATTGTTATTGTAAGGAAAAGTAGAAAATCTAAAACTGTGAAAGAGATTTGAACACACCACTCTCAGTGACTCAGAACTAGTAGGAAAAAGTAAATAAGAAACTGCGGTAAAAGACACACAAAATAGGAGAAAATAATTGCAAATCATGTATCTGATAGGGGACTCATATCCTGCATAGATAAGGGCAAAATTTCAAACATTTCTCCAAAGATATACAAATGACATATATATATATGTGTATATATATATATATATATATATATATATATATGATGGCTAAATTCTTAAAGATAAATAGTAATGAATCTTGGCGAAGATATGGAGAAATTGTAACCCTCCTACATTTCTGTTGGAAATGTAAAATGGTAGCCTTCGGAAAACAGTCTGGCAGTCCCTTGAAAGTTAGACATAGAATTAAAATATGATCCTGCAATCATATATATCATAGCGTATATATCATAGTCATATACCCAAAAGAATGGAAAACATATTCACCAAAAAAGTTACAAACATTTATAGCAGTGTTATTCATAATAGGCAAAATGTGGAAACAACCCCAATGTCCATAGAATAGCCACTGTATAAATAAACAGCATGTGATCTATCTTTATTATGGTGTGAAAGATACCAGACACAAAAGGCCTCATATAATTCCACTTTAATGAAATATTCAGAATACCTTGAATCAACAGATTAAGTAAATTTGTGATTACCAAAGGCTGGGGGAGGGAGAAGGGAATGAGGTTATCAAATATTCTAGAATTAGATAGTGATAGTTATACAACTTAGTTAATATATTAAAAACCACTCAACTGTATACTTTAAAGGGGTATTATAATATGTGAATTACATCTCAATAAAATTTTAAAATATATAATTAAGAAACAAGATCCAATTGTTATATACAGAGCCTGTGCCCAACAACCACAAAACAGACATTCTTTTAGGTACACACAAGGAAATTACTAAAACTGCCTCCATATTAGTAAGCAAGTCTGAACACATTTCAAATGCTTAAAATGACTCAGAGTATAGTCCCTGACCACAGTGAAATTAAAGTAGAAATTAGTAACCAAATGTAAGTTTGAAGATTCACAAAATGTTGGATTTAAGCAATGCATTTAAATTACTCAAGAATTAAAAAATTAATTATTTGAAATGGCTTTTGAAATTTGATAAGCAGCTAGCAAGATTTATCAAGAAAAGAGGGAGAAAATAGGCATAAATATCAGAAATAAAATCAAGGATTATAAAAATATTAGTAATAACTTTATGCCAAACACTAGGTAAAACAGACTCTTTGAAAAATCAAACATATTAAGATACAAGAAAAAGTATAAAATATGCGAATGAAATTAAATCCTTAAATAAATATTCCTACTAAGAAAACCTAAGACCCAGATGACTTCACCATTAAATTTTCCTAACCATTTAAGGAAAATCACTCTTTCTCAGACACATAGAAGTAGATGAAACACTTGGAACACATTTATGAGGCTAACACTATTGACACCAAAAACTGACAAGCAGTACACAAGAAAGATAATTTATAGAATGGCTAATCTCTGTCATAAAACATCAGTTCAAATATCCCAACAAAATATTACTCAATCAAACACATTAATGTATGAAAAGGAAAATATATAGTAAAGAAGAGGAGCTTATTTATAGGAACAGAGAACAACTGATCAATACAATTTACCATATTAACAGTTAAGAAGTTCAATTAGATGTAGAAAAAATATTTCATAAAATTTTTACTGCATTGTTAGAAGTATGATTTATAGCACAGAGAATTTCTTCTCTGATAAAGTTTATTAAAATCTTACAACAAACATCATTCTTATGGTGAAATTGACAGTAATAATTAAAAGCTACCCACTGTGAGAAGCAATATAATTTTGCCAACCATCACCACTTCAATTCAACGTTCTATTAGAGGATCTAACAAGTGCAATAAAACAAGAAAATAAAAGGTGTGGGTAAAAAACTAAACAAACAAAAAACTATTATTATTTACATTCCAAACATCCATATATGAAAAAAGCAAAAGAATCTTCAGATAAACCATTCTAATTTATTAGTGATTTTAGCAACATCACTGAATTCAAAGATAACAAAACTCAGCTGCATTTTTATATCAACAATAACTGGTGACATTTTAAAATAATATGTGTTAAATCAATAAAAATTGTTTATCCAAGAATAGATCAAAAGGGTCTATAAGAGTACTAAATATAAAAGTTTTAAAAATATTGAGAAAAATAAAATACCAAAGTAAATGAAGGGCTATACTAAGTTCATGACTTGGAAAGACACTGTATCTAAGATGTCTAAGATGTAGCTATACATTAAGTGCAACATCAGCCAGAACACTAGATTCAGTGTGTGTGTTTGGGTGCCTACAGTCTAAAAAACATACTCTAGAACACAAATGGAAATGCTAAATCAAAAAGCATACAAAGTTTTAAATCAAAAGTTGGAGAATATACTGCTAGATATCAAAATTTATTTTTATAGTCACTGAAAGCTTGATGGTGTAGTATTGAGTAGAACAGAAAGAACAATAAAACAGAAAGTCAGTGAAGTAATTGACCAGCTCCTTTGTGGACACTCGATCTGTGGCAAAAGTCATACTGGAAAGCAGTTGAGGAAAAGGTGGTCAATCTGAGTCCATCAACATGGTAAAAATTAATTTCTGCTCCACACCAAACATAACATTTCCAGGAAGAGGAGAGATCTAAATGTGAAAGATAAATTTTCTGGATATGGAGATATTCTGTTATCTTCATATTGCCTCAAAATAGGCAAGTTTTTTTCACTAGGAAAAGGTAATTCACAGAATGGGAGATGACAGCTGCAACATTTACATCTGACAGGAGACTTGGGTTCAGAATATATGAAGAACTCGAATAAATTTTTGAAAACAGGAAAAAAATAAGAGACACTTCCCAAAAGTTTTTATAGCCAATAAAAAAAGAAAAAAGAGCTGAAAGTCAGTGCCACCCAGAGAATGAAATTTTGAACTATGAGAAATCACTTACACACCCACTAGAATCACAAAAGTCAAAAGATGCTATCAACACCAAGTCCTGGAGAGGACACAGAGCAGCTGGGACTCTCCCACAGTTCTGGTGAAAATATAAACTGATACAACCAGCTTAGATCTGCCAAGCACAAGCATATCCATCTTGCCTGACCATTCAGCTCATAGATGGACCCAAGAGAAACATACATTTGTTTGGTAAGAGAGCTATAAGAACATACATTATTTCCACTGACCCTAAACTAAAAATAACCCAAATACCCATAGCCAGTAGAAAGGATGGATAAGTTATAGTACAGTCAAAAAACAGAATACGCTACAACTACAATGGATGTACAAAAAGAAAAGAACGACTACTTGTGAGCATAAAGCAATTCCATATGCTGAGTGTTAGAAGCCAGAAGCAATATAATAAAATTCCCTCATAATCATGTAATACAAACTATAAAACTATAAAATTCCCCCATAATCATTTAGTACAGACAAAACTAATCTAACCAGCAGTCTTTCCTGGTTAGTATAGATACAACAGTCTAATTTTCAGAAAGGAGCACGTACTCAGTACATTACCATGTGTAAAGGCACTATAATTATTTAACCTTTATCTTATTGGTTGGCATTCAGGTTAGAGGCTGTAGAATAAAAGTCACAGGATATAATCTTATTTACACACACACACACTTTGATAGCTATGTTAAAATGTAAATATGCTGTCCATCCCTGTCAACTCTCCCAACAATCCCTTCCCACACCTAAGTAGGGTTTTGATGGAATCTCTCAGCTCCAAAGTCAGTGATGCTTAGATGTAGAAATGCTAACTTACAGAAAGGCAAAACAAAAAACAAATGAAAGAGGGAGATATCTTGGTGACTGGGAAATAAAATGGCTTAAAGAAGAATTCTAGTATATGTAGTTGTTTGTGTATGTGTTTCCCTGAGTGTTATTCCCCAGAGTCCCTTGACTCTGTGGTCAAGAGGTTTTAATAAAAGTGTCAGTTGGGTGGTGTGGATGGTGACTGAACACTGGGGGTATAGTATGATATATATATAGGGGTTGAGGCAAAAAAAAAAAAAACTTGACACACCTGAAACCTATAATGTAAACCTATACTGCAATTTTATCTCAATAAAGAGAGAGAGAAAAAAAGAAACTATCCTATGATATTGAAAATCAAATACTGACCTCTTTGGGATAGAACCGCAAATAGTGACAAAGCAAGGTGGGGATCTTCTGGGACACAGGAATATTGGTGTTTTATTCTTCAGGAAATTAATAGTTGGAAAATTCATGTTCTATGTATTTATAATGTGTGTATTTTCTATATGCACAGAAGCTTAACAAATTTTTATATCTCAGCAAAATTTTATCAACTGAGAAAAAAGTTCAATGATATTATTTATTAGCACAGATATGTGAAGAGATGGACACTCTATATTATGGGTGAAAATATAATCATCTTTGAAAAGCAATTTGCTCCTATCTGTATAAATTTATGCCAAATAGATCATTTGAAGCAGCAATTCTTTCTCTAGGATGTTTACAGTTACAATTCAACATGTGCATAACAAAGCATTTATTCATTGCAGCATTATTTTTAAGCTTCAATGTCAGGAATTGAATACATTATGTACTGTGTAAACGGTAGTTTACCAGTATTAAAAATGAATGGATGTTGACCATGCTAACCCAGATCCTCAAGCCCCAGTATAGGTTTCCCTGTGCTAGAATGTCCCTGGGACGTGTGAGGAGCTCACAGCAGTGCTGGTCTCTCTGTGTGGATGCAAGCAGACTGGAGTACAGAGAGAGAAACAAGTTACCCTACTTGTTCCTCTGTCCCATGTCAGAAGGTTAACTCATTCATCCATACAGAAACATAGCTGTGGCCATACAGTGGCATCTAGGAATGACAGCACCTCAGGATGCCATAGAAGGGCAGGGTTTTGGAGGCCATCAACCCCTCATTATGTAGTTGAAGAGACTGAGGCACCCACGTTCCACATTCCTGCAGGCTGGAAAACATGCCACCTGAAAGGCACACACACACCCAGGCACCATCACCTCTCTACCTGAGTGCAGATGAAGCTGTGAGATAGCCAAGGCCCAGGAAACAGGAAAAGCAGGTTTTCCCGGGGAGGGTGCAGGGACCTAGGCCAGAGAGGAGGTGATTCCCAGGGGTCCTGCATGGCTCACTGGGCAGACAGAAGTGGGGAAGACAGGAAGGAACTATTGCCAACATTCTCTTGCTGGATCCAAAGTAGGCTGGCTATAGAAGAGCTGGTTACAAGTCCAGTTGCCTGTCTTAACTGAATCTCAGATTTGGCATCCATCCCCTTAGCCATCCAAGCCACCTTGTTGCATTCTTGCTAGGCAAGGGACAGAAGCATAAACACACCCTTCAGGGCTGCGGAGTCTCAGCAGCTCATGAACCCCTGATTGTGAAGATGACTACTGAAAACACTCATTCTGTTGCAGTTTAACAAATGTGAGTGTAGCATGAAAACTTATTTTCATCCTCTGCGCTTGTGTAAAATGTCTTTCATTTTCTCCCTGGATTCATTGAGATAATTTAAGAACAACTAACTGCAGGTATTTAAAGTACAAATTGATCAGTTTGACATTTACCTAGAAGATCAGCACTACCATCAAAATAGCAAACATTTCCCTCACCCCTTAAAGTCTCCTCTTGCCCTTAATAATTCCTCCCTCATACCATTCCCATTCAACCATTCCCAGGCAACCATTGTTTAGAGAAAGTCTTTTGGAAAAAAGAGAGTCTGTTATTACTTTACTATGTTTCCAAATCAGTTCTTTTAGCGCAGGGGTAAGGGAGGATGAAGAAATATAAGGAAATGTGGGTGAGTATAGAGATTGGCCAAAGGGACTATGAAGATTGAAGGGCAAATAACTTTAGCAATTAAGTGGTATTTAACCCTTGCAGCAAACTAAAAGAAATCTGTCACTTTCATTTTATGTATGAAAACATGAGGCATATCAAGGTTAAGAAGTTGGTCTAAGGTCACTCAGGTCATAAGTGACAAAGCTGTTGCTCAATGGGCCTGGGTCAAAAGCTGCACAGACTACGCTAAGTGCTCTCTCTCCTGGCCCTGGACCATAGCCAGCATAGACTGGATGCACTGATATGGGTGCTGAACCCAGCTCTGTGTCCTGTGGGGGTCTCAGCATCCCTTTCACCATCTAGAAGGGCTCCAGCAGGGTAATAACATTGATTTCCCACCCAATCCAAGGCTCTATCACATCTGAGGCTGAGATCAGGGAGCACCTCCCTCTGCAGAAGCACCTCCCTGTGAAAACTCCAAGTTTCCACACTCTGGAAAGGGGGCATGCTGAGGACATTTTAGCACTACTGACAACCACAACACCACACACACACTAAACATTTGCTTTTGAAAATCTACTAAGTAATCTGCAAACTCTTTATTCTTTTCTGTTTCCATCTGATCACCTGAATGTCAAGCTTCATCTGAGGGATGATGAGGAAGTCTGAGGTGGGATTGAGGAGAAGTAGGGGAGCAAGAGAAACACAAGGTGAGTCAACATGACTGAGAGACCTATTCCTTGACATATTCCTTGACTTAAAAAGTAAAAAATAGTCAATCATTTTCTGTTTGGATGGGGTTATATTGTCACATTCACACAAAAGAGACCATGTCTAGGCAGCTGAGAAAATATCATAAGCCCTCTCTGAAGTTCGGGTTCCACAAGAAGTATGGGATAGAGGCTACCACAAGCACCTGAACAAAAATATGCTTAAAATGGGAGGAAAGACCCATGCTGCCTAGGCTCATAGACCTCAGTTCCCTCAGGACCCTGAGAGACACGGACATCACATCACGCTGACAGGAAAAGTGAAGAAAGAGACATGTCCCAATCCTGAGTGGTTGGTATAAAAGCTACCAGACGTCCTCAGGGACAGACACTTGGGTATGGGCAAACCAAGTCCTGACTCAGTTTCCTTCTCTGACAATAAGCATGATACCCCAATACCCAAAGTTTCAGTCAGGTGCTCATCCCAGTGCCTGACACATGGGAAGAGCTTGTGCAGCTGGGAACCTGTGTTCTCACTGCCAGACCTGGAGCACAGACTGTTAGAAGAAGGAGAGTTCCGTGGGTACTGTGGGGAGCTGCCTCAACCCCAAGGTACCCTGCCTGACTTCTGATTCACAGTTTCTGTTTCAGAATGAGTACTTTGAGAGAAAGACGCTTCCTTTATTCTGCATGAGGATTCCTTGATTACAGTCGTGTGGAGGCAGGACATCCCCTAGTTCTGCATTTGGACTACTTGTTCTTTTAGACACTTGAATTGGAGAGGGTGCTGAAACGGTGGCCTGTCTCCTGCCCTCAACCCCCCACCCTGCTTTGCTCTGCCCTCCCTCCTACTGGCCAAGATCTGATTCAAGTCCACCCAGTTTCCTTCCAAAGCAAAAAACCAGCGCTTTTCCAATGTGTGCGGGTACTATGTGACTCTCTGCCATCAGCTGGCCTGACCTGGAGTTGACCACACAAACGAGTCCTGGCAAGGGAAAGGATACTTCAAATAAAAGAGAATGAGGGTAGGGAAGCTTGATGGAGGTGGCAAGTACTAGATATGCTTTGGAAATGGAAGATCAAAGGTTGGTAGGAACAAAGGACATCCTACCATAGTCCTATGGACCCTACCTGCATTGTTTTTATTAATAGATAAGCATGAGGCTCCTCAAGAGCAACCACTGTGTATAGAGGGAATGTGGAAATGAATAAACTGTGGTGCTTGTCCTCCAGAGGCTCACAGGAAAAAGTAACATGACAAGTTGATAAAGGTGTTGTGGTAAAACTGGGGGGCATGGCTCAGTGTGATGGGGGGGCCATGGCTCAGTGTGACAGTGTTGCATTAAAATGTACCCTGGTTGGGTGGAGACTTAGAGAAGGGAAGACAAGCCTTCTCACAAGTGGAGCAGAGTAAGGGGATTTGAGGAGGAGAGGAGAGAAAGTGGAGGAGCAGCAGGGAAGCTGGAGGCCTTGGAACTGTCGCTTCCATGTGTGGCAGCAGCGCAGGGAAGGAAGCCATGCTGTGAGCTTCCATCCCCAGCCCAGGCTGGTGAGGAGCCCGGGGAAGCATGCTGGGCAAGCTTGTGTTCTTTGTAAGCTGAATTGGAAACATGGTGCTGGAAAACTTGCTTTTACTTTGAAATTGTGACGCTTGGAAATTGTCTGGAGACCTTAAGAGAACTTGCTGTGTTGCTGTTTTCATCTTGAGAAGTCTGAAGTGGTTGTTGCTGTTGTATCAGGTGAGTCTTGTTAGTTTCAGGCCACTTTAGAGTTGAAGATGAAAGAATGTTGGAGCTGCGTCTTTGGAAGAGGATCAACAACTCCATCTTGGTTTCTTTATCTGGCTTGAAGGTAGGACAACCACCACTTTGGTGGATACCTGTGGCTTAGGACCCCGTACAGTTGTTTGGACTAGAGACTGAACTAGTTGGTAAGATAATCAAAGGGTGTCCATTGTATGCTTGATGACTTTTGTTTATTTTGTCTGTTTTTGCCTCTTCTTAAGATTAGTGTGGTCTTGCTACTGCTCCTGCAGGCTGGGACAAATCTGATGAGTTTAAACGGCCAGCTTCTCCCATTTTGTAAATCTAGTAAAATACCCTGTTTTACCTGTTTTCTTTCCCGATTTCAAAGTGACAGTCATCAGTACCACAGAACTCTGCTGGAGGGCCTGGGCCTGGAGAAGCTGGGGGCCTTCTGTGAGAAAGCAATGCCCAGAAGGATCTAGAAGTGTAGCATAATGTTGGGTGCAACTGTAGAATTTACTGCATGAGTTTGCAGCTCAAGTTCTGGCAATTACTAGTTCTATAAGCTCAGTCAACATGTCACCCTTTTGCCTCAGTTTCCTGTTTCTGTAATGGCACCTATTCCATAAGTTTGTGGGAAAGAGTAAATGGATTAATACATATAAGGCATTTTGAGTGCTGGCTCTCAACTCTGGAAACATATTTGTTAGAATTGTCATTTTGCAGGAAAACAGACATTTGACTAGAGAGGAAAGGTCTATACAAGGAAAGTGCTTCCTAAAGCAGGAACTGCAGCAGCCAAGGCATGGAGGTGGGAGCGTGGGTTGTGGCCAGACAAGGATGACAAAGGGGAATGTGATAAAAATGAAGCCAGAAAGGTAGACAAGGTGTCACCCGGTTGTGGTCCCCACAGAGTGTGAACTTGGGTCTGCGGTTGACAGAGAGCAATGGAGGATCTTTTTGTAACAACTAGATTTGCTGGTTCTATCATGAGGCAGCAGGACTGGAAGAAAAGAGCTGAAATATGCGTCCAGTGAGAGCCTGACATAGTGAAGAGAGACAGTGAGTCACCAGCAAGAAAGGAGGAACAGCAGGGTCCAGGCTGACTTGTGTCACCACTGAGCCATTAAACAGAATGAGGGAGACTGGAGTGAGAGATCAGGAGGAGGGGAAGAAGAGGAGAGACGATAATTTTAAAAATAGGTGCTAGTACTTTAGAGCTTTATATGACTTATTTAAAGCTCTCAACAAGTCTTTGAAAGGGTGTTATTATCATCTCCTTTTACAGCTGAGAAAACCAAGGTCCACAGTGATTGAAAACTTGGTCAGAGCTACAAAGCAGTTTTCAGAGTCTCTGGCCTATGCTGACCTTGAGACACTGGTATGTGTCCCTTGCTCAGCAGAGAGGCCTGGGATAGGAAAAAGGTGAAGTTAGAGTTGGGAGTTAGTATGGGAAGGAGATTCTCCGAGTGTGTGAGCTGAAAAAGGAGAAGAGCCAGGGTTGCATGTGGAAAGAGGAGTTTTGGCCCTTGGGGGTCTTGGGTGAAAAGGACCAACCATCAGGAAGCTGACCAGGAGGAAGGGCAGGCAGGCCCTTCTCCCCACACTCCAGCTGACAGGGAGAGGCTAGCCCTGGGATTGGGCCCCTTGCCCTGCCTGTCCTCCAGCAGCCAACAAAGAACATAGGCCCAGCCCTCTCCTGGTGCCTGAAGCTAGTTGCATAACCTCACTGAGCCTGGTGAGGCCAGGATAGCATTACCTTCCTCCCCTGGAGGGTTGGGGAGGTGAGGGCTGAAAGGATTAGGATCAGCTTTTGGAGACAAAACTAAGTACTCTAAGCGGAAGTACTCAATCCTCCTCATAGAGCTTTTATGAGGTCCAGTGTTGTCTTCCAGTCCACATGTAGATCTTAGGTTCTGTAGGTCTTAGGTTCTGTTGACAAATGTGTCTTAAGGTGTTTATCTCAGCTCAACATCCCCCCTCTGGCCTAGGCCCATATTTGGGTGTGTCTCGGGTAAGGACATGGATGGACACACACACACACACACACACACCCTGCCCTCCCTAGGAGCCAACTCCCTGAGTCACCCCAATCTCTGCCAAATTTACCTGAAGCACCTGGCATTTCTCTCGACACCCTAGCAGATTATCTAGCCAAGAGCTGTCAGTCAAGAAGAGCCTAGCCTGGTTCAATAATTCACATAATGAGCTTCATAAATTACTGGGGAGTGTTCCAGGTTCTAAGATTTCTGTGGCACTTTCACCTTGGAGGAATGGAGAGGATAAGAGTGGAAGGAGAATGAGAGGCAAAAGAGAGGAGACATTGCTTACCCCATTCCTCCTTCCCTATTGTTTCAAATCATACAGAGCAACAATGTCCCCAAATGGTGGCATAAAAGAAAAAAAACAGGCACACAGAAGTGGGAGTACCACAGAATAGAGGTGTGCCCTCAAAGAGACAGCACAGATCACTTATTAGCCCAAACCTCTCATTAGCTGATGAGGAAATTATTTGTTCAACGACGACGTTAGGCACAGAATTCAGGGCCTCCCAGGTTCCCCGTGATGCTCTCCTAGCCCCACGTCATGCAGACGTCAGATAAAAAGGAAATGAAAGAGGCCCAAGTTCCAAGTTCAACTCTCAGTCAGTTCCTAGACAGAGCCCAGAGCACAGACCCCACCTCATCCTCGGAGCTCCGCCGGCTATGCCCACTGCCCAGCCCTCATTTCCCCTGTCTCCCAGTGTGAGCATAACTGCCAACTCCAAAGGCCACAATAGCCAGCATCTGCCACAGAGAACTAGAAAGATCTGGACAGACCCACATGACAATGAAGACTAAGGCTTTTGCAGACACATTCCCATCCCCTGCAGGTGCCATGGACTGCCCACCAATGTCCCGGGAGTCCTGCTTTGTGTCCAGCCCAAGAGGTACAAGAAATCACATATTTGGAAAGTTAATTTCTCCAACTTCCTTTTTTCTGTCAAGTTTAGAAATGAGCAGTCCAAAGAGGGCAAGAAGAGATAAAGTCAAGTGTTTTCATGCTTCTCATTTGAAATACAAAATTAAAAGAAATGTGCCCACTATATAAATGAATAAACTAACCTGTATTCCCAAACTTTCAATTTAGAGCTAAAACTTACACGCAGGCAAGGTAAGGAGAGACTTGTGGTTAATGACCAATAGCTCTTCCAAGTCATACATTGCCATTAAAATTATTATTTCCCAACAAAAAGTTACAGATTTAGAGTGATCTTCTGAGTCCAAAAGTTACTTTGACATTTTGTGAAATAAGTCATTGGACCAACACATCACTTTAATAAGAGTGCCCAAAATACTGTCTTTAGTATATTTTTATGTCAATTCACTCATAACTATATAACTTATGAACTAAATAATATTTATGTCTCTATATTTAGACTCTTTGAATAGCTAGTATAAATGGGTTAAAGTAATGTATATGGCAGCCAATAAGTAAGATGCCCATCCTTGGAATTCTCCTTAACTGAATATTTATGGGAGTCAACTCCCAAGAAACTTGTGGTCTAAATCAGGAAGGTCAAGCAAAATAAAAGATAATACAGCAGATAAATTGATTATCATGATTAAATCAATTTTTCACAAGAACATAAATTCCAGAAGAATTTGCATATGATTTGATCACTATTACATACTCAACCTATAACAGGACCTATACATGTCAATGAATCAAATAACATATCTGGAAGTCCAATTTGAGTTTATTATACTTACAATTTTAGAAATCTTGTGAATTTTAAGATAGGTTTTAGCTTGGATTACTCTATGCTATTTAGGATATTAGACTAACTTTGAGACAATTCATTGTACGTAATAAAAAGCAATGTTCACTGAGTTCAAAAGGAAACAGTACGTGTTTTTGAGGTCTGAAAACCTGATGGAGCTTCTGTTTCTGGTCAAGATACACACTAAATTTACTCTCCCAAGTTTAATACAACAAAAACTGGGGAGTAAAAAAAAAGGGGAACAGAGGTTTAAGACTGTGGGTAACAATGTTAGATAGGAATCCTTGAGAGATGAGAAACAAAGTAAGCATTACTATTCCCAGCTTACCGCCTAGAGAACATCTCTGGGTACAGTTTAGGTGGATATGCTGGCAGTCTGGCAGTGTTTCTGACTTGAGGGAACAGAGCAGGTCTGGGCCCTCAAGACAGTTGGAGTTCACAGAGCATAGTAGCAGAGAGGAAAAAGCTACCAAATGGATGGAAGGAAGATGCAAAGATCTGCTAGATTCTTTGAATCCTCAACTGGGAACTAAGCAATGATTGCTGTGAGGAAATTACCTGAAGTTGAAGAAAACACCATTCAAAAGACAGAGAAAAAAATCACAGGAACTCATGGCTACAAGTGGTTTGTATTCTCATAAGCAAGGAAAAGAAACCCCATAATTCTGACATATCAGGGAAAAGATTCAGGGGGCATTGTCTCAATAGAATGAATAAATTTAGCCATAGACTAAAGATTTTGATGTTCCCACATAATTTAAAAGCAATCCTCAATGGTATCAAACTGCAAATAATAGTTTTCCAGAAAGAAATTCAAGAATATTTTTAGGAATACAAGAATATTCAGTATCCTAAGGTAAAATTCATAATATTTGGTATCAGATAAATTACTAGTAAATATGTAAAGACACAGAAAAGTATGACCCATGAGGGAAAAAAAGTCAAAGGAAACAAAAATTATATAAATAATAAAATTATGAGAGAAGCCATTAGTATGTAATTAGTATAACAACTCATATTCCATATATTCAAGAATATAGCGGAAAGAATGACTATGTCAAATAAAGTAATAAGAAATACATTAAGAAGACTCAAATTCTAAAAGTGAAAACTTAAAATTTAAAATAAAACAAATAACTGTATAGGGTTAACAGGAGATTAAACACTACCAAAGAAAAAGTGTTATGAATGTCAAGATACGGTAGTAGAAAGAAAAGATGGGAGAGAGGGGGAATAGCATCAGTGAATTGAGTGTATAAAATACATACAATTGAAGAAGTAGATGAAATACAGAAACACTATTTGAAGAATAACCAAACATTCCAAAAATTATGCAAACCATAAGTTCAGAGACACAAACAACTCAACAAATTCAAACAAAATAAACATGAAGAACAGTGAACCAATGAATATGAAAACTAAATGAGATAAAACCAGTAATAAATAGAAAATTTTTAAATCATACAAGAAAAGGAAATACCATATAAAGCAAAAATAAGAATTACAAATAAGAATTGTTTTCCATTAAAAGAAATGCCAACTAAAAATTAGTGGAGTAAAAAATTTCAAATACTAAAGAAAAAAACAACCTAATAACCTAGGGCCAGTTAAAATATCTTTCAAAAAAATAAGAATAATATAAGATGGACTTTTACTATCAGTAAAAAAATTCTTGAAAAAATCTTAACCAACAGATCTACATTGGAAAAAAAATTTTAAATATCTGCAGAAGAAAAATGATACTAGACAAAGAAGTAAAGGGTTAATATGAGTAAATATTTAAAAGTTCATTTTCTTATGCTTAGGGTCCTTAAGACACAATTACCCACTTAAAACAAAAATGACAGCAATGTGTTATGAAGTTTATAACATATAGACAATTAAAATGTTAGATAACAATAACACAAAGACCAGTTAAAAGGAAATGGAATGATCCATACTTTATACAAGAAAGCTGTATAATAAAACTTAAAGGTAAACTTGTTTATATCTATAAAACTTAAAACAACTACTCTAATCCAACAAAAGCAGTTAGAATTAAAAATAGGCAATAAATCCAAAAGAAGTGGAAAAAGAAGAAAAGAACAGATGGAACAAAAAAATCAAACCATAGTATTATAACTACATTAAATATAAATAGTCAAAATATTTCCCAGTATATAACAAAAATGTCATACCAGATAAAGAAGCAACATTACCATAAGCTGCTTGCAAGAAATACACTTTATGTATAAAGACAAAATGGGTTAAAACTGAAATGATTCATATCCCATGCTGACACTAACTAGAGCAAAGAATATTACCAAGAGTAGGGATTTTTCATAATAATGACCCAATGAATTCATCAACAGGATATAGCTCTAAATGTATATGAATCTAATGTCAGTTTCAAAATATATAAATCAAAAGTTTATAAAGAATAGTGAAAATCCAAATTAAAGTCAGTTATGCCTATCCCCTTATCAGTAATTGATAGGAAAAGTAGACAGAAAAAGAACACAAACTATTTGAACAATAATTTCAATGAACTGAATGTAACTGATATTTATAAAGTTCCTTCAACAATTGAATATACATTATTTTAATGTACACATATATTTACCAAGATAGACTATCATGGGCTCTAAAATCAGTATATTACACCGTTTCAGATCATATAAAGTATAATATGATGAAATTATATTAGAAAATAACAACACTATTCAATATGGTCTCAAATATTCAGAAACGGGTATTGAAGAAATGAAAAATTAAATTAGAAACCATTTTTAACTGAAATGAAATTAAAACCTCCAAAAAAAATATTCCCCACATAATTTGTGCTATACAGTAAAAGCAATGCTTTAAGGGAAATTCATAGTATTGAAGTACTTTTATCCTGAGTAAAGGAAATGTTTCAACTCAAAGATCTTAGTATCCCACCCTAAAAATTATGAGAAAATTAAACCAAAGTATGAAAACTTAAAAAAAAAGTATGTAGACCAATATAAATAAAAGCATAAATCCATGAAACAAAAGGAAAACAACAAAATAAAATCAATAAATGAGTTTGTTCCTTGAAAAAATCAATAAAATTGATAACTCTTATCTAGATGTAGCAAGAAAAAAAGAAGTCATGGATGCCAACATCAGAAATGAGAGACTTGATATCATTACAAGCTCTACAGATATTAATAGGATTTATTTTTTTATATCTTTTAATAGTTCTATATAGTCAAAACTCCAGGCTCCAATGGCTACAATCAATTCTTTACATTGATATTTAAAGAATAAACACCAATTCTACACAAATTCTTCCCAAAAATTCAAGAGAAGGAAATATTTTCTAATGAATTACTTGAATCCAGCATTACCTTTCTGCCAGTCAGATAGACAATCAAGGAAACAAAATCGCTGATCAATATCCCTCATAAATATAAGTGCAAACACTTCTTAAAACACTTCTTAAAATTTTCAGTGAACTGAATGATGTAAAGGATAATACATGATGACTAAGTAGTGTTTATCCTAAGAATGCAAGGTTGTTTTTAAGCAATCAATGTAATTAATCATTTTAACATAGTAAAAAAAAAAAAAAACTATACAATCATATCAATAGACACACCTAAAACCTAAAAGCACTTGGTAAAATTAAACATTCACTCCTAATCTAAAAATAAAAACTACGAAAATGCAATAAAAGAGAATTTTATTAATTGATGAAGGGGATCTACATAAAACCCACAGCTAACATCTTACTTAATGGCAAAAGATTGAATATTTTCCCCCTAAGATTAAAAATGATGCAATGATGACTGCTCTCAGCACCTCTAGTCAACATTGAACAAGAGATCTTAGGTGCTGTAAAAAGAAAACACTAAGAAACCAAACATTTAGATTGCAAAGGAGGAAGTAAAATTATCTTTATGCTGAGATGACACAATTATCTAAGTAGAAAATCTTATATGGTCTATAAAACAAGCTAATAGTATGAATAAATGCATTTTTCAAGACTGCATGAAACAAGGGAAAAAATCATTGCATTTTTATATACTAGCCATTACTTTATCACTTTAGCACATCAAAAACATGAAATACTTAGGAAGGTATTAACAAAAGGTTTTAATGACCTATACACTAAAACCTAATTAAGGTGCTGACATGCTCAAAAAAACTAAAACTAAATGAAAAGAAATACCATGCTATGTTCCCAAAGAAAAGAAGAGAGAAATTCTTCCTCTTAGGTAATTCTGTAACTTTCTAAGGCTAAATATGAACACTTTTTTAATGTAGGGAGGATTCAAGTAACAAAAGCATGTAGGTAAAAGTTCAATTCTTCCAAACTGATCTATAGATTCAATGTAATCCTAACAAAATTTTCAACTTCCTTTCTTGCAGAAATTGACAAGCTGATTGCAAAATTCAAATGGTAATACAAACATAATTGAAAACCAGGAACAAAGCTGAAATGCTTACATAACCTGATTTTAAGAATTGTTAAACGACAGCAATAGACACATTATTATTACTAATAAAAAACAGTGTAGAAATAGAAAAATATGTCAATGGAACAAAATGGAGTCCATAAATGGAGCCACAAATACAGTAATTTTATTTTTCATAGGAAATCAAAGGCAATTCAATGGACAAAGGATAATCTCTTAACAAATAGTGCTGGAACAATTGGATATCCAAAGTCTAGTTCCATCACCACCTGGTAGTCCATCCAAACACACACACACAGAGACTGAGCAACTCTGTCACTTAGTATCTGGCACCAATAGAGCCCATAATCTAAATATTCACTGTTATAATTAACACCATTCAGGTTCCTAGAGAAACTCTTCCAACCATGAGACGACCTGAAAGATGAATAGCTTTAGCCACAGTCAAAAGCAGAGATTAATGATTCTTTAGAGCACAGGGAATATTTAAGCAACAAAGCATGTAGGTAAATGAAAAGAAAATCAACTTGTAAAATCCTAACTCCCAATGTGAAGTCAGTAGACTCAAATAAAAAATTACTTTTCAGTACTGCTCATTATCCATTTTCTTGCTTATATATTTAAATTAGTTGTGCTGAAGTTACTCAGATTTCACAATAGTTGCTCACAGTGGCTGAGAACACTCTGCAATACTTAGTCATTCATACTATCCTTAAATTTGTATATATGTGGGGCTAGATATAATAGTCATGAAACATAATTATGATTCTTCATCTGGGCAACTACAAAGAGACTAAGGTCTAGAACTGTGAATAGTTTTTTTTAATAAATATAAAATATTTCAATAGTAAAAAATATTTAAACATCCATCTAAATTTTTATTTAAAATGTGACTAGCTTACTTGTATTTTGCCTTTTATTTGTAAGAAATAATTTATCAGAGTTTAGAAGAAATAACTTGGAAAACTTAATGGAAAAATTTAATGTTTAAATTTTTATATTAACTATAAGTTTTGTGAAAATATGTCCAAAGTTTATATATTTGAACGCTTGTATTTCAAATACATTTTAATTTCTATGATTTAAAATCCTTGAGAATGTTAAAAACTAAAGATTATGCCAGAAATAAAAATAGTAAAATTTGGGAAAGAACTTTTAAGATAAAAGCAATAGAAAGAAAATGGAGCACCCCAGCTATAAAAATGGAAAAGATAGATTGGATTATAGGTTGGCTTGTGGATGTTGTAAGTATATTTAAGAGAGTTCCCAATGTTTTTAGCAATGTGGGTTCAGGAGTGAAATGGAAGTTTGTGGATGGGGGGAGGGGAGAGATTTAGAGTCATCCTTGTGGAATGTAAGAAAATAAGTAGACAGGAGAAGCATGATGTAATTGCTGACCAGTCCTGAAAATCTGAGATTTTAAAGCATGAATGTACAAAAACAGCTGACACTAAATGTGACACAGGGCGGAGTTTTAGGATATTGGCAAGAGTGATCCTAAGACAACAGGCAACAGTATCTAAGCTGGATCAGGAAGGACTTCAGGATGGAGGCACCGGTGCCCTGGGAGATGGAAAGGCACTCTTAGGGAAAGTGCACATCCCACAGAAAACCATGTATTCCTCTTTCTCATGTAATTCCATAAATTTATATAGCTCATCTCACTCAGAGACCATGGAGATCTTGAGTGAATAATGAACTCTTCCAGTGACAAGGAGGGGAAATGTCACCTCAGCAGCACTAGCCTTATCAGTCAGGATATCTTGAAACTACAAATAACAGGAAACCTTGACTAAAAATGCCACAAGATAAGGAGACCCAAACATAGAAATGGCAAATCTGGCTTATTTAGAGATCTAGCAATGCTGTTGGAAGACCCAAGTCCTTTCTATATCTCTATCCTGCTATCTTGTTCTCAGAAGACTTCCCTTTGTGGTACCAAGTGACCATGTCTGGTCAACTCTGAAGTCAGGGCCTGACACACAAAAGGTTCTCCTGCTATCCTTGCAGAATGAATGGAGGAGCTTATTTATTTCCTGGTGTTTCACTGTCCGAGCATAGAAGTACAGCAACCTGAGAAAGTAAAGTTACTAATACCAGACATAGCTCATATCCTCAAGGAAGTTGTGCAGGCTAAGAAGACTCTCTGAGAGCTATCTGAATCTGAGCTTCTGGTCACAGTGAAGCCTGGGAAGGTGCCAAATTTGTTCTTTAAGTGAATCAACAAAAACACCCCAAACCCAGTAGAAGGCAAGAAATAATAATTAGACTAGAAATGAAATAAAACAAAAAGTCTAAAAAAAAATCAATGAAACCAAAAGTTGGTTCTTTGAAAAAATAAACAAAATCAATAAGCCATTAGCTATGCTCCGGAGTGAAAACCCAAATTAGTAGGATTAAAAATGAAAGAGGTGAAATTACAGCAGATACTGCAGGAATACATAGGCTCACAAGAACCTATCATGAAAGTGTCTATGCAAACAAATTCAACTTGAAGAAATGAACAAATCCTTAGACTCATGTAACCTCCCAAGATAGGACCAGGATAAAATAGACAGCTTAAACCGTTCAATCACAAGTACTGAAATTGAAAGAGTAATAAAAAGCATCTCCATGAATAAAAGTCCAGGACTAGTTGGCTTCACCAGTGAGTTCTACCAAACCTATAATATTTATTCTACTCACATTAAAAAAAAATCAAAGAGGTAGGAAGTCTCCCCAACACATTCTATGAGGTCAACAAGATCCAGATCCCAACACCAAACAAAATAGTACAAAAAGAGAAAATTATAGACAAATATCTCTGATGAACATAGACGTAAAAATTTCAACAAAACCCTAGCAAACCAACTACAGCAATATATCAAGAGAATCATCCACCACAATCAAATAGACTTCATCCCAGGGATGCAAGTCTGGTTCAATATAAATAAATCAATCTATGTCATTCATCAGACAAACAAAAAGGAAAACAAAAGCCATAAGATCAGCTCAATAGATACTAAAAAAATATTCAATAGGATCCAATATCCATTTATGATTTTTTAAAAATCTACAAAAATAGAAATGGAACCTACTTAAATATTATAAAAGCTATATATGACAAACCTACAACCAATATCATTCCCAATGGTAAAAAACTGAAAGCCATTTTGATTAAAACTGGGAAGGAGACAAAGAAGCCCACATCACCATTATTCATAGTAGTCCTGGAAATCCTAGCTGAAGCAATTTGACAAGAAAAAGGTATGAAAGAAATCCAGACTAAAAAAGAAGTGAAACTCACTATTTGCAGATGATATGCTAATATACTTAGAGAAGTCAAAGGAGTCCACAAAAAAAAATAAAATAAAATAAACTTTGAGATAATAAATGAACACAGTGAGGTGGCAGGATAGAAAATCAATACCTAAAACCAGTGGTATTATTATACACGATGTATCAGAAAAAAAGGAACACAGTTCCATTTACAATTATGCTAAAAAGGATGAAACTCCTAAACAAAGGAGGTGGAAGACCTCTACAATACAAACTATAAAACTTCTATTAAAGAAAATAGAAGAGACTAAGACTGTAAAGATATCCTGTGATCATGAAGAATTAACATCATTAAAATGTCTATACTACCCAGGGCAAGTTACAGATTAATACAATGCCTATCAAAATACCAATGAGTTTTTCAAGGGAACAGAAGAATTATCAAATGTATATGGAACCCAAAAAGGCCCCAAACAGTCAAAACAATTTTGATAGAAAAGAAAAATGGAGATATCTCATTTTTCTGACTTCAAACAATATTACACAGCAACAGTAATCAAAACAATATGGGCCAGGCATGGTGGTGCATGTTTATTGTCCAAGTGTTGGGAGGCAAGAGGCTTGGGATCGCTTGAGTTCACCAGTTCAAGACCACCCCAGGCAACAAAGTGAGACCTGGTCTTGAAAAAAGCAATTGGGTGCCGTGGTGAGCATCCGTAATCCCAGCTACCTGGGAGGCTAAGGCTGGGGATCACTTGAGTCCGCAGCACCCCAGGCAACTGGAGTCCGAGGTACCCTGGGCAACATAGTAAGACCTAGTCCCTGGGCAACATAGTAAGGCCTAGTCTCCCAAAAAAAAACAAAAAAAAAAACCCAAAAAACAATATAGTACTGGATCAAAAACAGAAACTCAGACCAATGGAACAGAACTGAAATCCAGATATAAATTCATGCAAGTATGCACAGCTAATTTTTGACAAATTATGGCCATGCAGTGGCTGGGGATCGCTTGAGCCCGCCACACCCCAGGAAACGTAGCAAGTCCTAGTCTCTTTTAAAAAAAAAAGTTCATCCTCACTTATTATAAGAGGAAAGCAAATTAAAACCACAGAGTGATACCACCTCACCCCATTATGGCCCATATAAAAAAGAACACAGTGAACAAATGCCGACAAGGTTGCAATGCAAAAGGAACTTAGCAAATATCTAAGAAAGAATTCTGTGAAAGCACATGATGATCTTCTAGTACACCCAAGCTAGTATACCCCTGTGGAAAATGGTATGAAGATGACTCAAGAAAATAAAAATGGAAATCCTATTAGACCCAGCAATATGACTACTAGCCATTTTGCATTAAGCAACATGAAAACTTTTTAAATTTTATTTACTTTTAATATCCTATATCATCATTCATCTTTGTATGGTGTTGGTCCCCTTAGGGATAACCCTTCCCCCATCTTAACCCACAGAAAGGTCACTCCGTCTCCTTTCTCATTACTGTTTGCTGGTCCATGTATAAACCTTTAGTCTCTTTTTTCTGCATCAATGTCCTTTTTTGGGTGAGGATCAGTGTTCCTGGAGCTCAGTAGACCAGACTTCTTAGAGTTCCAGTTTTAACTTGTGTCAAGCAGTTTGTCCAAGCTCATTTGGGGCCCACCAGTGCCAGTTCCTCCTTGCTGGATGGCTCTTCCATTCTGTTCTCAGTTGAGCAGTTCCCTGGAGGGGAAAGATGTCGATTGATGGTTGGTCTGGTTGATCCCCTTGTTCATGGATTGCCACTTAGCTGCTAGGCAGCTGACGTATTTCTGTGGTCTTCCTCTCTCTTTCCAGAGGGAGTATGCCTTGCTTTTGCTGGAGGCTTCTCTGAACCATAATTCTGACTCCTAAGCCCCAGTGAGAGTGACAGTTGGAGTCATCCTGATGGTTGTCTCTAAAGTTGGTCTCACAGTCTTGTGTTCAGTAGTTCACTATAAGCTTTTTGGGTCCTACCCAGGGGAAGTGTGTGTCCAGGGCTTTGAATCATATCCCTCACCTCATCTGTTTCTTCTGTTGGATTACTTATGGTTTTCTTGTTCCTGGTGAGAACTGACTGAAGTGGCAGTAAACCAGAGGGGGTTAGCATCTCTACCCCCACTCCCCATTCCCCCACTTCCCCACCCTCTTGGACCAACAGAGACCCCTTGGTGCATCCCAGCCACTGTGGCTTCAGCCACAGCTCAGGATGCTGGTAGGCAGGTGGAACCTCCCTCCACCTCAACTCTAGGGACCAGAGACTTGGGGCAAGTGGGTTGGGGGGGCAATCTCAGTCCTGGCATGTGGGTAGGGGTGTGGGGGTCCACCTCTGGTTCACTCCCACCTCTATCAGACTTTCATAGGAATGAGAAGAACAACAATTCAACTGCAGGCACATGAGAGGAGAATAAAGGCCCTAGACACATTGATCACCTGGGTGAGATCCAAACAGAGCCTGATCAGAACCATAAGAGACAAAACTGTAAATACAACTAAAAAGAAGACCTAGCACAGAGCTACACTTACAGTGTTTCAGGGGGCCCTCGCCCCCTGATGAACAAAACCCCTGATGCAGAGATGTAGCAACACCAACGAAGCAACCCCCTACCACAAAGGACGAGAAAAGCCACTGAGATAAGGCTGTGGCCCCACTCAGAACTGCAAACCAAGAGAGAAGAGAGGAAATGGATCAGCCACCACTGGAATTTGATCCCACTAGGGGAGCTCTCTACCACAAATGGCTGGGAGTTGTGAGTCCAACCCCAGACACCAAAACAGTATGGTTTGGAAGCAGTAAATGAAACAAATGTTGGAATGGAGGAGACAGCTAACATGAAGGAAGAGGCATGAAATCCTGTGATCACATAGATCTGGAGAAAAGGAGACAATCACCTCCATCAAAGAAAGTGCCACAAGCAAGGAGCCAGGATAGCAACTCCACACAACCCAATGACAAGAGGTTCCAGATATGCTCAGACTAGTTACCTGCTATAAAACCACCTCTGGAAACCTAAGCAGAAAAAAAAAAAGACATTGCACCAGAAAAGAAAGAATAATGAGCCAAACGTTGATTGATGACTTGCAGGGAAAGGGAGGTGGGGAGCCACAGGCAGGAAATAGGGAGGAAAGGATGGGTCATAACTATACAAATAAGACCGAGATTGTATGCAGAAAATAAAATAAAAATAAATAAATAATAAAGTAAATAAAAAAACTAATAATAATAAAAACAAAAAAAAGCCAATTACATGCAAATACAGAAGAAATAAAATTTCGAACTCAGCAAAAAAAAAAATAATGGTTACCAGAGGGAAGAGGGGAAAGGGTGGAGGACGCAGAGGGAAAGAAATAGAGTATAGGTACAGGTGGCTTGGTGAAGGCTAAAAAAATGAATAAAGATCATAACACACACAAAATTCTTTAGGTATTTGCTATTTGCATTGTACTTCATGAGTCAGCAAGAATAAAACCAACACCCATGTGCATAATAAAAAATAAATTCCCTTTAGCAATAAAATATGAAATGTACAATTTAGTGGCATTAGTACACTCGCAATGTTGTACAACCACCACTCCTATCTAATTCCAATTCACTTTCATCATCCCAAAAGAAACCCCCATGCCCACTGAATAGTCATTCCCTCCCCTCTCCCTAACCCTGGATATCTACTAATCTACTTTCCATTTCTTTTATTATTATTATTTTTTTTAGAGACTAGGTCTTGCTATATTGCTTGGGATAGTCTCGAACCCGTAGACTCACGCAATTCCTAGTCTCAGCCTCCCAAGGAAGGGATTATGGGCATGCACCACTGCACCCAGCCCCTACTTTCCATTTCTATGAATTTACCCATTCTGGACATTTTATATAAATAAAATCATATGAGACATGACTTGTCTCTGGTTTCCTTCACTCAGCATAATATCTTTAAGACTCTTCTATGTAGCATGTCTCAGAATTTCTTTCCATTTTTGACAGGATAGTAGTATTCCACCATACATACATGGCTATGCATCACTTCACTACATTTTAGCCCCACTGGGCTCTACAAACAGCGCAGGTGTGCTGTTGGCTGTATGGTCTAAGGAGTAGTTACACTCAATGACATGCACAACAACAAAATTGCCTAACAATGCATTGCTCAGAAAATATCATGAAGTGTTGCATGACTACACTGTAGGTCTCATTTTGCTTGACCATTTGTCCATTGATGGAGATTTAGATGGTTTTTACCTTTTGGCTATTGTGAGAAATGTTATTAAGAAAATCAATGCAACACATTTTTAGCTATGCTCATTTCTGTTCCTTTGGGGTATGAGGAATGGAATAGCTCCAATTGTTTTCTGAGGAACCATGTGTGATCAGCTTACTTACATTGTATTTCCCCCATTTTCATCAAGGAGAGCACTGTCATGTGGGCAAATCTGTGTATGGCTCAAATCAGTTTATCGGTACATTCAGCAACCTTTCTAAATAGTCCAAAACACCCCAAAAGCAACAGCAGGGTCAGTGCCCTTACCTTGTCCTGAGCCCCATTGGTTCCCTCACCCCTCACTCCTGCCCCCTAGTGCTGCTTCAGGTTCTTCACTCTTTGGTCCTTTCCTGTCCTCACTGTCTGAAATGTGCCATTACCATACTTACTTGTCCCCTCTCCTACTTGGTAGTGCCTACCTAGTATGCCAAGTACCCAGAAGCCTCAGTTTCTACTCTTCCCAGTCCCCAGTACACCCACCCTCTTGGGCACACCCACAGTCCTTATTACAGGTTTCCACCTAGTTCAGCCTTCAGCTTTGTGGGTTCATCCTACTGCTCTTATAATTTCAGGTGTCAGATGTAATCTCTGCCAACTCTTTCTCTAAAGGTCCCTATGCCCTCCAGCAGGGCAGATACTGGGGCAGCCCATACAGATGGACCAGATGAAGTAACAAACTTGTTGACATAATCAACTGCCACCTCTGTGGGGACAGGGATCTCTTATGTGGTCATAGAAAATTCTATCCCTCTCCAACATTATTTTAAAAAATGCTATTTTCCCATATCTACCTGACAGGCAAAGGTATTTTGAATACCCAAGGTTAATTCTGAATAATAACAATAACACCTGGCTTTGGGCACAGCAGTCCTGCAATGGAGGGATTGTTGGTTAATTTCACAAATGAGGACAATGGAATTGAGAGGTTAGGAAACTATGTGAGGTCAGTGCTGGGCTTTGATCCAGACCAGTCTAACTCCAAATTCTAGATTCCTTTTACCACATGAAGCTAAATTACATCAAAATTGCAGCATATCAGACCACATGGTACCTCACCCTGAAGATTGCTATAGGTCCTTTGAAAAACAACTTGGCAAAAAGTATCAAACCCCAAAAGTGTTCCTATCCCTTGACTTTGGTGAATTTATTCTCAGAAAATCAATTTTATAATATAAAAAGGCACATGCATAAGGGATTCATTTCTGCATTATTGTAACAGTAAAAGGCCAGGCATGGTGGCGCATGCCTGTAAGCGGCAGCCTAGGAAGCCACGGCGGGGCCAGGGATCGTGGTTCAAGTCCCACCGGGGGCACGTAGTGAGACCTAGTCCTAAAAAAATAGCTGGGCATGGTAGCGTGCATCTGTAATCCCAGCTACCTGGTAAGCAGAGGCTGGTGATTGCTTGAGTCTGTGGTACCCCAGGCAACGTGAGCCTGCAGTTCCACAGGCAAAAATAGCGAGACCTAGTCTTAAAAAAAAAAAAAAAAAAAGTAACACTAAGAAACTGGTAATGTCAGTGACCAAATATAGGGGACTGACTAAGAAAACTATAGCGTCAAATCTAAGGGATGTTCTACAGCAGTGGTTCTCAACCAGGGACAACATTCATTCCCAAGGGACAACTGGCACCTTTCCACAGTTATCTACTGCTGGGCAGAATATCCCTACAGAAAATGTCAAGGCTATTGGTGTCCAGTAGAGGAAAGGTCAAAGGGAAGTTATAAAGTTCAACACTGTTAAAGAAATTGAGGGGAAATTACAGTTTGCTATATAGATGTGAATTGCAGCTGTTATTGTGCAAATCTAACATTAGGCATGGCCTGTGTGAGTGTGTGTGTGTGTACTGTTCTGGAAGGAGGGAAAGGAGGAGTGAAATATTTATATTTTTTTTCTTTTACAAAAGTTATGTGAACAGATTTGGGTCTGAAGTAAAATTTTTAGAAAATCATCTACATGTCACATCAAAACCATCATGTTGATCCAGGCTCCTCTGATGTGAGGGACAAAAATCAAACTGGAACCAGTTTACAAAGGAAAATATGGTGGATCATGTGACTTGAAAATGGGTAGCTCTGGCATCAGGAGAGCTGGGTCCATGCTTTCTTTTTTCCTTCAGTCCCAAACTGCTGCCATGTGTCCGTATGCTGAGTGTAGCCCTGGTCCTCTGCTACAAAGGCCTCCTTAAGCAGATGTGAACATAAGGCTTCATACTTAATAAAGTTTCAAGTACCCAGCTGTGAGTCCAGAGAAAGAAAATCCTGTTTCAACTTCCTCAAAGAATATGTCAAGGCAGGCTCTTGATTGGCTGTGTTAGGGCCACATCTTTATCTACTGGTCCAAGTGCTATGATTGATTGAACACTGCTCATAGAAAGGAGAAGCATAAAGTAGTATAAAAATAAATGACTGGAAAACATTAGAGCATTTGAAAATATCCAGTGACATGGATGTAGGAATGAGAAAAGAGGACAGAGCCCATGGATGCAAAATGTTTGGGATGATAAAATGTTATCAAGATGATAATGAGATACTGCAGCAGACTGCATTTTTTTCCTGCAGTGAAAGAGATAGGATCATGGAATTACAGAGCTAAGTGAAGACTTAAAAAGTATCTTGAGTGACCACTTTGCCTCTGTAGACATGGGTGAAATAACAGATGCCTCTTTGGGGGAAGCTTGCAAATTTAGAGGTAGGTGAGGCCTATCACCTGGAAAGGAGAAGTCCACACTTGTCATCCAAGTTAGTCCTCCACAGCAGGAGGGACTATGAAGGTGTACTTCATATTCAAGGCTAGTTGCTGAAAGGGATCTCGGAAGCTCTCTGCTATGTACTCTATATTACAATTCTGTATACATACGCCTGAGACATAAGTTTGATGAAAGAGTACTTATCTTTACTACACGTGGTGCAGATATTTTTTATTCCATTTTATTTCCTTTTTTAAAATAGAGTTTGATGATCCATTAAATTGATTTCAAATCAAGATCTACTAATGTTTTGAGACCAGAAATTGGAAATATTTATTGTGAGGCTTCATTTATATTATGAACAAGACTATGTTAGTCCTACATGAGAACAAATACCTTAAAAACAGCAAATGAACCTACTCAGACCTACTGAATGTTCTCAGGATCACCTGGAAACCCATAAGAGTGGTACCAGTGATACTGCCGGAGAAAGAAAATGCTGATGGAGGTTGGGCATTCACAGTTGACAAGAAGCTAAAAGAAATGCAGGAAGGCATTCAAAAATTGCTCAAACTATTTGTATCTCCATTTCCTTGTTATAAAATAGAGGTGAAGCAGCTATATGTTATGATATTATTGTTCCTGAGATAAACATACCTCATCTTAGATGACAAACACAGCAGATCCAGATAACTAGTAGGATCTGAGGCAAAATGTTTCATTGTTCCACTCTCAGCTCCCTTGTAAATCCTCCCACCATGTGAATTTAATGCTTCCCTGGATTATAGGTGGGTTTGTATTCCTGCCCCTGTCGGGTTTAGCCATATGATATACTTGACCCAGGGAGATGTAAGTGAAAAAAAAAAAAAAAAAAAAAAAACAGAAAAAGCTTTAGGAACAATATGAAGTTCTTCCAGTCTTGCTCTTGCATTCAGCCATGGCTTGTCTGAAGCCAGATTTTTCCCTTCAGCAGGACTCCTAGATGAGAAGATAAGTGGAGCAGAGCAACAGCTGAGTCAGATTATTCCCAACAGAGAGAGATCTGGGTTTTCTAAACCACAAGGGTTTGGGGGTAACATGTTACGGCAACAAAGACGATTAATAGAGTCCCATCAACAGAAGGAAAAATAGGAGGAACAGGAAGAACAAAATATAGAACAAGAGGAGGAGAAGAGAAGACATTGTTGAGTAACTCCTGGTACTCAGAATTGTATTAGTGTCTATGAGAACAGGCCAGTCGAGGTTTGGATATGCTCTGCCCTGTAGAAGTTTATGATCTAGGTGGACAAGTGGAGGCAGGGACAGCAGAATTTAAGGACCAGGCAGTGTGCACCAGGTTTAAGGCCACAGTAATTCCAGGTATATGAGTCATGTGAAGAGGACTTGAGAGCTGTGAAGGGTCCAAAGAATAGGGTACAGAAGACAGGGAGTAAACACATCTGTGAGGAGAGGCCAAGAAAGGCAATCTCAGCTCAAGGAGTTCATAACTCATAGTCCCTCACTTCCATCTTTTTGTTGGGTGAACAAAAGATCATCGAAGATCCACAAATGTGCACAGAGATGCATGAAGCTCTGCCACACAGGATGATGAGGAGGTGATAAAACCAGCTGTTCCCCAATCTCCCTTCCCTCCACTAGAGATGAGGCAGACTAGTTTGCGGGGCTTTGTAAGGGTTGTCAGCTTTTATTGTGACCTCAACTACCCATCCAATGTGGCTGGATTTCTGACCAATGGGCCCAGACTTTCACTTCTGGAACTTCTCCATGATTTCCTAACAAAACTGAACTTCTTGACCTTATTGTATTGTACTCAACCAACACAATAAAAGAGTTCTGCAGAACTGAGATGCAAACAGCTACTGACCTTTGTTCTCTCAGGAAAATACCTCCCTCTTGCTCTTTTCTCTGGAATTTTCTGCATGCCATGCTGACCTTCATCAAGGAAGATGACTTTTATAAATTTAGACTTGTCCTGACCTGCTCATAGAAGGATTTGTGCCAGTTACAGATATTCATTTATTACCACTAAAGTTTTGTTTCAATGAGCCAGTTAGGCAGAAGGAATAACAAGCAAAAAAGAAATAAAACAAAGAGTAAGATACAATGCTAGGGAGAGAGAGGAACACAAATTGGCAGCATGCTTTCCAGGGCAAGTACACACAGGATAATGTTGGTTTAAAGATTCCTGTTTTCTAAGAGGTAAAAATAGATGCTGGTACTGGTACTGAAACCAGGGAGAATTTTCTCCTGCCCCAATGTAGAAGGTTGGAATTAATTCAACCTTTACTATTAACTAACAAAGAGTCCAAAAGCAGGTTTCAATTCTTTAATACAGTTAATTACACAGGTCAATGTTTAAAATGTCCAAGGTAATTCTTTGAAAGATCAAGACAAGGCAATTCAAATCTGTGGCTGTCTGATGGTATCCTTTGATTCATGGATAATATTTAGGATAGGAAGGAACAGATGAATGGTTCACCCTTCAAGCAATCTCCATGAACATTATTTCTTAAAAGTGAACTTGTGAAGTGAAAGGAGCTGAAGAGTTTGACACTATATTATCAGATGAAAGTATGAGATTCGGATAATCTATTAAGAGAAGACTGGATATGTTTTGGCCATCAGCCAATTGGAGGGTGAGACCATTGTCCTCATTTGCCAAGTTAAAGAACCTAATAAGGACTTGAGCCAGCATGAAAATTCACTGACCTTCCACTCAGAAGGGGGCCAAAAAGAGCAGCAAAGTTTCCCACAGGAATTAGCTCTGCATCCTTTCTAACCTGTGGCAGAGTCCCAAAAGCTCTAAGTCTCACACATCAGTCACTGGCATGTTAACCCAAAAACTGTAAAGAAACCTTCACCAACGGCCCACCAAGAACATGAAACATTTTATAGAATTCCTAGGACGTTTAGAATCTTAATAATAGTTCTCATATTAAAATAACAACAAAAACCCCAAACACAATACTACACGGCCTAGCTAAACTGAACTACACACAGACACACAGTTATCTTTACAAGTCATGAAATGACAGTGCTAGCATGAGAAAGAAGGGGAAAAGTACACCAATGTTTAAATAACACACACACACACAAAAAGGTCTGGATATCACTATGAAGTAATGGCTTTGAAAATAGATACTTGTCCCCACAAAGTCGGCTGACATGAAAAGAAAGTTCTAAGGAATTCTCAATTGTTTTTCCCCTTCTCACCCCAGTGTCCATAGCTCACTCACTTCACACAATAAACTCTGAGTGTCTGTTTCACTTTTTCCTTCCCACACAGGCATCACACTGAAATCTGGCCTTCCAAACCATCCCTGACAACTTCACTGAACTGATCGCATGTCAATTAATCTTTTAACATTAACCCCACTGAAATCACAACCCACATCTGCCAAGCTGGCTCATCCCACAGGCAAGTCAAAAAAGTATTCTTATTCATCTGGAGCAATGAATCTGAGGCCCAATTCAAATGAGTCTTAAGAAGGAAGGATTAGTTTACACTAATAATCAGAGAAATGCAAATCAAAACCACACTGAGATACCATCTTACACCAGTAAGAATGGCCCATATCAAAAAAAAAAAAATGGGCAACAACAAGTGCTGGCATGGATATGGAGAGAAAGGCACACTTTCACACTGCTTGTAGGAATGCAAACTAGTCCAGCCACTATGGAAAGTTGTGTGGAGGACCAAAAACAGCTTAAAATGGAACTCCCATTTGATGCAGCAATCCCACTTCTAGGAATCTACTCAAAGGTTACAAAAACTAATCCAAAAGACACCTGTACCCGGATGTTTATTGCAGTGCTGTTTACAATAGCCTTGATATGGAAGCAACCCAAATGCCCCAAAATAGATGAATGGTACAGAAAGCTGTGGTATATGTACACTATGGAATATTATTCATCAATCAAAAAAGACAAACCTATGTCATTCATGGCAACATGAATGGAGCTGGAGGGAATCATCTTAGCAAAAGTTAGCCAGAAAGAAAAAGAGAAGTACTGGATGGTCTCACTTATATGAGGGCTAAAGGGAAAACAAACAGACAAGAAAGAATTAAAACTAACTCACAGCAAAATTGAAGAATAGAGCATGAGCGGGGGAAAATCAGGATAGGAAGGGCACAAAAAACTAAGATGATGTTTCATCTAAGATGGTGGGAGAACCTCGGGGTAGATAACAATGTAAAATAAAATAATAAAAATAAATTTTAAAAAAAGGCAAGCAGGCAGGCGCCTTTATTAACCCTTAAGCTTTCACACACTAGTTACCACACACTAGTTTATATACTGTTAATTTCCTAGGATACCTGGTATTGTGCATACTGTAGGAGTTCAATAACTGCAATCACTTGGTGAATAGGTAAATGCATACTTTAGGTACTACTGAAATTTTACATTTATGTCATGCATACATTTTGTCACTTATTCTAACAAATCTCCTAAAAGGCATTATTATTCCATTTCAGAGATGGGCAAACAGACTCTGTAAATCCATTAACTCATCCAGCTAGCAAGAAGCAAAATATACAGTGATTCTAAAACCACACAATACTAAAGTTTAAACTCTGTCTGCTCCACCATGCTATCTCCCCACTGACAAAAGTCACAGGAGGACAAACTTTGACTCAATAGCACATAAACCTCTAACAATTATAAAGTCCAATGAGTAAACAGACACAAGATAGTGAATGCTGCATCACAGAAACAGCTTTTCATATGATAATATAGACAGGCTCACTATTTTAAACACTTGGACTAAGTGACCCCAATATCTGAAACCTAAAAACAAAAACTGAAAGATTGTAAGAGATGATCCAAAGCTGAGTTCCAGCTTCTTTTCATAAGCACCTTGTATATGAGATACTGTTCTTGCAGATGATAGAGGGATTAAAAAGATAATTCCCAATATGGAGGGAGGGTAATAATTTGAGTTAGGCATTAAATAGGATTTCAGAAAATAAGAGTGGAAAGGAAACAAACCAAATGCCCCAAAACAGATGATTGGCTAAAAAAAATGTGGTACATATACACGATGGAATACTACACATCAATCAAGAAGGACAAACACATGCCACATGAATGAAACTAGAAAGACTCATATTAGCAGAAATAAGTCAAAAAGAAAAAGAAATACAGGATGGTCTCACTTACATAATGGATACAAGAAAAAACAAACAAACGAATAAGAAAGAATGAAAACAACCAATGGGACTGAACAATGGAGTGAGAGAGGAGGAGGGGGAAGGTGAAGAGCACAAAAGATCAGGATGGTTAACAAGTGTTAGTGAAGTGGGAAAGCCCCGGGTACACAATAATGGAATAAAGTAATATAAATGTAAATATACATATATATGCAAGTTTTAAAATTTTTAAATTAAATTTAAAAAAAAGAAAAAAATAGGACAGGGTTATTAGGGAATGGAGAAAGAAAAAGAGAGCCATCTGCATAGTGCCAGGCAGGCAGGAGAGCTGCTTATCCCCAGCGTAGAAATTGTACTGATTCTTTTTCTTCTTAATTTATTTATTTTTTTATATATGTGTTTCACATCTTTGTATTCCCTGGGGACCACCCACCACCTTCCCTCCCTGACCATTCCCTCCCATCTCCACCCCTCCTCACCCCCCCCCCACATACTGATCCCTTTTATGGAATTTTTATGTACATGTCTATGGCCTAAATTGTCAACGGGAATAAATTTTATAATAATAAAAAAAAAGAGTGGAAAGGCGTTGAATCTTATACCTATGACCAAATGAAGGGAACAGGCTATTCAAACATAAGATGAGTAAGATGAGAACATATAGGAAATGAATGTGAAGGATGCTTCACAAGGTAGTGGAAGAGAAGCACAGAGGGTAAAATGAAGCTAGATTATAAAGGGCTTTAAATGACTAATGGATTTGGATTTTAGTTTACCACACTTAGTAGACATGGAATTGCCACTTAGGAGCTTATGAACAAGGGTGTGAGTTATTCATGACTATGGCTTCAGTAGATCAACCTGAATCCTTAAAATACACAAACAGAATAAAATATATAATTACATTTCATGACCTAGTGGGATTTATTCCAAATATACGAGTGGTTCAAAATTCAGATATCAAACAATGTAATCTAGAACATCAACAGGCTAAAGAAGAAAAGCATATGATAATCAAATAACATGGATTCAGAAAAAACTTTTGACAAAATCCAACACCCAGTCATGTTAAAAGCACAAACACACACATATATATAGGAAGAGAGAATTTTACCAACTTAATCAGCATATCTTTAAACACCTACAGCTAACATCATATTTAATGATGTGAAACTAGTGGTTTTCCCCCTAAATTCAGTAGCAAGGTCACACAGTCCTCTTGCATGTGCTTCACAATCATGCTGGAAGTCCTAGCTGCTACAGCAAGGAAGCAAGGAACAAAAGGTAAATAGATGAAAAAGGAAAAAAATGAAACTATCTTTATTCACAGATGACACCAGTGCCTACATAAATAGATTAATAGAAGGGACCCTTACTAATTTAGCAGTATAACTTTGAACCAAGAAAGTGGAGCAAATTCCTTAAGCCCATGGTAGAGACCTGCCAGTCTTGAGAGTTGGACGCAAGGTGCAAGAAAGGACAATAAGAGAGATTGCTTAGCTACAGCAGCTAACGGTTGTTTAGAAGCATGGACTAGGCAATAATTTATAAAGAAAGGGGGTATTTATAGAGTATAAGGCACAACAATTTACAAGAAATTTTATAGCAGGCAAATGGCAAGGGTGCAATAAAATTGGTTAACATATTGGTTTCTGTGAGATAATTAGGGCAGGGAGATCACTCACAAATTGGCCGCTATCTTCTAAGAAATGTTTTTTTAGGTAAACATTGGAGGAGTGACAAAGCTATCACTCTCCAGAAGTAGTCATGCGTCTTCTATCACCAGTGTTTTGGAGGCAGATGAGATAGTAAAATAAAGTTTTCCTCATTTCACAGCATGAGCCCAGTCTGGTCTGTAATAGCAGCCATCATGTCAGAGACCACTAATAAAAAACAAACCAAAGTAAACAAAGTCAAACTCCCAACTTAAGTAGCAAACTTGAATTGACAGAGTGCTAAGACATTTAGATGAAAATGGTAGATTCACTAGATGTCACATTAGCAAGCCACCTGTTCAATTTCTACCAGCTCAATAGCACTCTCCTCTATGTCCCAGATATCAATCTCTGTTCTGGAGGGGAAGAGCATCAGATGACAGCTGTGTACTAACAAGCTACTTTCTGATGGCAGTGCATTTTTTTCATCTTCATCTTCATTTTCCACCAGACTCAGTCTAGCAAGTAGGCTAACACTACTAACAAAATATAGCCACAATACAATTCGACATATCCTTCTATCAACCATCATACTAGTACTAAAACTGTTCACAACAATTCAATCAGTGAGGATGGTGTACTGGCAAAGGGTAAGACTGGACAGAGAATAAAAGGAAGTTTAAGACTCCTGTGGTGAAAGATAAAAGGTAGATTGAGAGTTAGTAGACCTGCTCTATTCAGTCTGGGCCACTACCTGCAGCCACAGGACAAGCAAGTTTCTTAATCCCTCAAAGCCCTCAACTTTCTCACTTTTGCATGAGAATGATCATAATAACTACAGAAAGTTGTGGTAATACACACGAGTTTGCTTGACTGCAAATGACTAAAGAAATGTTTGGATGTTCAGCATTAATCTGCTTGGTAAGGCAAAGACTCTCCACAGTGTGCTGAGGATTCAAAGGCAGTGAGGGCTACAGGTGAAACCAAGGGCAGAGGGAGCATTATGTGGGCTGGGCAGAAAACAAACGCACCCCAAAGCACAGGGTTCCAGTAGAACCTTAAAGGGCTCATAATAGAATTCAGGCAGGGGAGGGAAGAGGAGAAAGCTGCTGGCATGAATGAGACACTCAAATATAATGAATGAATGAATGAATGAATGAATGAATGAATGAATGAATGAACGAACGAACGAACGAACGAACGAACGAACGAACGAACGAACGAATGAATGAACAGCATAAAGCAAGAACAAATTGGAGTACCCAAGGTGTAATCTAGAGGCAGTGTGTAGATCAGAGATTATAAGATGGTCCTGGACTCTACAGAATTCATTTAAATGAGTTTTCTCCCTCTTGGTACCCATATAAGCACTTGGGTATTTTTCTAGAGATTTTCTAAAGATGGGCACCGCTATTCCCCAGACTTTAGTGAAGCCACATGCCTATGGAAACCACACTGTGGCTGGTGTGACCCCTGGTACTGTGCTATCTCACTGACCTATCTGTGACCTGCATATTTGGGTGAATACATTTCCTGTAGCCCCAGTGGGACAAGACAGCTCTTGCACCTGCTGACATATTTAGACATATACATGATCTCAACGGCCACTGTTCTCTCTTGATAACCACCACGTCACCTAGATTGCTAAAGTCAGCTTCCTTCACAAACCACAGTGCAAAAGATTCTCATGGGAAAAAAAAAGGTGCCAAGGCATCTTCGACTCGGTGCTCATATTTTCAAAATGAAGCTTTCAGGTAAGAATGATGGTCAGAGGGATAAAGAGGATACAGGGTCTGGGGAAGTTACAGAAATAGAGTCTGGAGCAGAAACAACCCATGGAAAACCCTAGAGACTTGGGTTCTGGTTTAGTGCCTGTCCTAAATCTCTGTGATCTTGGGGAGATCACCTGGGCAGATGCCCTCCTTGGGTATCAGTTTTGTCACATGAACATCAGGAGTTTGATGAGCGTGACCTCTAAGAATCTTGCAACTTTTTTTTAATTGATCATTTTGCTGTCTACATATTTATGTGTGTGTATATATACACATATATATCCATATATATACACACATATATATACTACATCATTGCATTTCCTGAGGTTCTCCCTCCACCCTATTCAGTTCTTATACTCTAAGACTGCAAATGAAATTTTCCATGCTAAAAAAGAGGCAGAGCAACCCAATTCTTCCATTCCCCACTTCACATCCTTTTTTAAAAAATAATTTATTTATATATAAATTTCACATCTCTGTGATCTCTGAGGTTCACCCCCACCCTCCCTGACCATTCCCAAACCCCCCCCCCAAGTTTTGTATTTCAATTTGGTTGTTGGCTTGTTTTGACTTTTTTTTCATGGATTTTTGTTTATCTTTCCCATGTCCCATATAGTAGTGAAACCATTTGGTTTCTGTTTTTTTCTTTTTGGCTTGCTTCTGCTAATATGAATTCTTCTAAGTCCATCCATGTTATCATAAAATGATCGAATTTGCCATTTTAATTGATGAGTAATATTCCATTGTGCATATATACCACATTTTTTTCATCCAGTCATGTGTTTTTGGGCATTTTGGTTGCTTCCATGTCCTTGCAATTACATCTGTCAATGTTTCAGACAAGTAACTGACCCAGTTGCTAGAGTGTCAAGGAAAAGGTAAAGTTGGGTGGAATCAGCAGATCTATTTTTTTCTGTTTGTAGTCTCTCCCACATAGAAGAAAAGTCACTAAAGACCTTCCCTCTCTACTCACTGAGAACAGTAAGTGGTTCCTACACCCAGAAATGTTACCACAGACACTGTACTTTTGCTAGACATGAATAGATTCACCTTTGCCCAGAACAGCAGAAATGTCTGGTGAACAAGCAGAAATGAGGGCATTAGCCAGGACAGGAGCAGACCTGAGAAAGCATGAAATGGCCATGGGAAGCTGGAGGATAGACAGAGGGGGAAGGTTTACTTAGTGTTGTCACCAGGGAAAGTTCCAGAGAAGCAGATGACATTAGCGCTGGACAGAGTATTTAAGGTCAGCTCATAGAATAGTGACTCCAGCCCCCCACCTCACCACCATCCTAGGAAACACCCTAGCCCAAAGGTCAGAAAGTACGCACAGAGTATACATTCACAAGGGTAAGCGGACAAGAGTCCTTTCCAAGTGAGAGTCGATGACTCTACCAGAGTTGACTCAGAACCTCAGGAAATGTTTGCATTAATCTAATGTCGTTGCAGAGTCCTGTGATGCGGGTATGTTACTGTTTTCCCATTAACCTTTCAGGGCACATACTCCAAGAGTTTAGAGTCCCCCTAATTTCCATCTCTTTCCACCAATATGATCAGCAATAAAAACTTTTAGATACAACAGAGATCAGCAACTAATCATTTCTTTACAAAATGAAAACTGTTGTATGTTCAGACTTTTCTGATCAGACTTACCGTACAGGAAAAAACGGTTAGTTTTACACAGCAGTCCTGTGGCCCTAACACAGGGCAGCAGCTGGGATTCAGAACAAACTCCAGGATCTCCAGGGGAAGGGCAACTGGTTTCAAGGTTTTTGAACATCTCTGAAGTCCTTGACTTAGCTTTCCTTTCTTCGTGTGGCTCTGATTGGCACCCAAAACAATGCTATTCAAATATAATTCAGTCTGACACAGCAACAACTGCTTTTAAACAGAAACCACCATGCTCTTCAGTGTACAGGGAATGTTTCGTTAAACTTCAGAACTGCTCATGTGCTGCAGTGTTATGCAGTACAGAGTAAAAACCACTGAAATTCAGGAAGCTATGTGTGGAGATGCCAAGGCAAAAGGGAACGGGGGGGGGGGGACATATTATAGTGTCATGACTTTACTAAATATGCATGCCTGCAACCAGTGATGTAAAGAGGAAAACAGTTTCTCTCTGACCAGTAGCTTTAATGATCTCAGGGGCGACTTCTTTGAAGTGCAGTTTCTCCCTCTCCCCTCGTCTCCCTTCCCCACAACCCAGATTGTTTTTAAGATTGTCTGCATGGCAAGTAATAATGTTAGCAAATCACCATTTCAGCACTGCCTTTTTTTTCCAGTACCTTTTGAAGGCAATTTCCTCCCCACTAAACACACGTGTAAACTAGGTTGGTTTGGTTAATCTAATTTTTATTTGAAGTTGCCACAGCCTGTTCACTCTGAGACTTATATGCACAGGAGAAACCTCTTAAGAAAATGGCAATAAGCCTTTGGGTTTTATTCTCTTACCAAGAAAGATTCTAAACCCCTCAAAATTGGGAGAACCTGCCAGCCAGGGCATACACACCAATGTTAATATCCACTCCAAGATGCTGGCGCCCCATCCTCTCAGTGCTGAACTTAGCTTTCCTGTGAGAATAGTGGGGGCTCTGCTTCTCATTTCAAGTCCAACATCCCACAGACCCTGCACCTGAGGCATGGACCGCCCTGGACTCTGCTTCAGAGTCTCCCGGTTAGAAAGTCGAGTTCCCTGCCACCATCCCCAATGTCTGGTATTCTTAATTGTCACACATGAGCACACAGCCCTTGAAGACCCATTCCTCATGAAATTCTTAAGTAAATCCCATACCAACATTCTCCACAAGCTGATAGTTGGTGAGGCATGCCCCACTGCCTACACACTTGAGAAAAGCTGAGCCACAGCCTCTCTCCTCACCTCCCTGAGTTAACATCGCTGAGGAACAGCAGCCTAAGGGCCCTGGGTGCTCACATCCCCCACAGGGCCTAATGTCCTCTCTGTACAGTGATTCCAGAGGATTTTTTCAGATGGACTCACATAGACCTTTCTATGCCCTTAAATCCTAAAGCCCTAGACACTGAGCTTTTATACATGGAGATGAATGAAAAACACTATCAATTTTAGCGGTTACTGGACATTTCATAGCAAGAGGAAAGTGGCCCTGGGTTGGACTAATTGGTCATCAGCCCAATATCTGTCCTCTGGCATCTGTTCCAGCTCTACTCAACTTAAAAATGGGTTCCTTCCCAAGTCCAGCTGCACCTGCCCAGAGCAATCCTCCATGGCTCAGCTCACTGAAGGTCAGTCACGTGTCTCTCTGATTCACCTCTCATTAGCCCTACTGGACTGAAAGCTTTTGGGAGGGCCTAAGACCACCATCCAGGGAGTCCAACCCTGGGTGGGGGCATATAGCATGCTTTCCCTAGGGACTTGTGGGATTTAAGTGACACAGGCATTCCCAAACATCAGAGTAGCCCTTAATAATCCAACAGGAATGTCATCAAGTTTATCTGCAACACTCAAGTCAAGTAATCTGTCACACAAATTTTCTCAGGTACTAGCTTCTGGAATGTGACTGGTAGGTATAGTTCCCTTTGCCAGCTCTTATATGAATATCTGAAGTACATGAGTCCTCTCACCGCAGAGGAATGTTAAAATTTTAGTGGCAGAAAATATTACACAGCACAAGTCTGGGAGTTCGTTAAGGCATTACTGACCTGCCTCTTCCCTCTGTTCCTTGTTGTCCTGCTTCCTAGCACCAACTGTAACTGAACCCACAGAATCCCAGAGGCCCACACATCCTGACACCCATTCTCATGTCTTTCACCTCACCCAGTATGCCCAGGTCTCCACTTCCCTAGCAGTCAGTGCTGAGTCTCTGTTTGCACCTTTCCTCTAACCATAACCCCATTTCCTTCTTTACACATTTCTCTGACAATAGAGGTAACAACTCATGCCAGCTTTTCCTACAACTTCCCGTAAGTGACCCTCTTGAGGTAAGGAAGTACATAAGCTTTTTTAACAGTGGTTAAAACAGGATAGAGTAAGGTGTCCCAAATTCAGGCTGTTTATGATTCTGCGAACACTGCCCCATGTACATGACACTAGAGCCTCATCCTCAGCTCTGAAAGCCCTTCCAGGGGGAGAAGCAGAGACCCAGGTAGGCAAGAGTTCTCCAAGTCACTAGGCTCACTTGGCCCTTCCTACATGCCTTGGAGGGTCCCTGACAACTTGAGCATTAAGGCTTCCCACAGCTGAGAACTCACCAAAGCACCCAGTCTTAATCCCTGCTAACAACGAAGACATACACAGCTTTAAGCATAAAGGGAAACCTGCTGGTCTAGGTTTTGGTATCTTCCATTTCCAATCCTTGCAAATCTTCTGACTATATTTTGAAAGGACAGACCTTCAAATACTTGGCATTTATGGGAAGGGTTTCCTTTTTACAAAACTTGAAAATTATTCTAATTACAGAAAATGTGTAAAATATCTCATGTGCATAAGCAAATGCACATGAACACAGAAGCAGAACACTCCCTTGAAAAACTGGACAGAGAGACAATCTAGTGAAAATCAGAATTAAGAAATAATTCTAACATAATTAAGGCACACACAAATTCAATTTAACAGTCAGGTTATTCATTTCTTTTTGAGTGAAAAAATGAGAGTTATGTCAAATTATAAATTTTCAAACTTACTAGCAAAGTTTTTCATAATACTCTTATCCCTTTCATGGTGATTTATCTCTTTCCTGCTATTAGTCATTGATGTTTTTTCTCTCTCCTGATAAGTATGACAAGGACTTTATCATTTTTTT
>PVHY01002156.1:96176-134375 GCA_004024945.1 Uropsilus gracilis | reverse complement strand
CACACTGGCCCTGCTGTCCAGTCCACAACCACCTCCTCACAGCCTCCTTCCATCTGCACTCCTGCCCTGCTTCAGGAGCCTGGCTTCAGGGAGCAAAAGCAGAGGCTGTACAATGAACTGCCTTCATACCTTCAACCACTGAGGGGCTCCACTTCTATGGTCAACAGTGATAATGGGGTGCCAGGCTGGAGTCTGACAGGTAGCCTGCAGTGGAGAGACACTGGGTCATGCAACACCCAGCAGGGGAAAATGGCAGCCTTCAGATCCAGAGGCACCAGCTTCAGAGGAGGGAACATGGTATAGACTTCTGCAGGAAATGGGCAGGGACCCCACAGGACATGAGGGCGGGGTGGAAATGCATAGCAGCTGGGTAGGCAGAAGTGGGGTTCTGCACCAGCAGACAAGTTGGCTATATGGGAGGGGTGCGAGCTTTGGAGAGACAGATCCATGGTGTCTGTCTCTGTACTTGGCTCTGTACTGATTCTGTGGGTTCAGGACTTAGCATCACAAAGGTGATACAGGGCACACGCCCAGCCCAGGAGTCTCTGGCAGACAAAGGTGTTCCATAAACCTCAGTTTCCATTCCCTCCCCTCGGACCTGAAGCTGGTACTCTGGTCTGAAGTGTGGGAAAGGGCCGCAGTGATGAGGTTTCACAGGTGGAGAATAGCAGGGGGTGATGGTCAAGGTCAGGAAGCCTCAGTCCCTCAATAGCTAGGTGGGGGCCTCTTTTGCTCCCCTTCCTGGATGTCTTGAGGGTACCAACCTGCACACCTACAGCTAACCTGGCCCACAGCAGTCCCTGGGAGTCCCCATCATGCTGGGTCTCCAGAGCACCCTCAGGAGGAGGCCTAAAGCCAGCCTCTAACCACAGGGGCAGCTTAGAGTTGGGGTCTGTGAGTGTATGTGCTATGCTGGGCACAGGAGCACACAGGCCAAGGTGATGGAAAGTGCTAGTAAGCTGGCTTGGGGTGCAAAGAAAGGGGCTCAGAAAGCACAAGGCACTGGGCAAGCCTTGGGCCTTCATCACTGCCCTGAAGGAAAAGGTGGGTACATGGATTCACTGTCTCACTGCCCTTAGACTTGGAATAGCCCAGTGCCTCCACCCTTGGGAGGCCCTTGCATCCCTGCCCTTACCCCTCAGTCCACTCAGGCTCCTTCCCACACATGTCATTTCCCCCATGTGGCTCTGTCTGTTGAATTGAGTGCTATCTTCAGTCAGTCCTTCTCTCCAGGCAAGAGTGAGCCCAGCATCTCCATCACACCTGGTGACTGAATCCCGGCATTTCTCTTCCTCTCTGTGGCCTCAGAAGCCAGGTGGGAGGCGTCAGGTGGACCCCTTCATACCATGGGAGCCTATGTCGAGTGTCCTGGGCCCTAGAGCTGTTAGTCAGGGTGGGACACAGGTCTATACCCAGCATCCTTGGGGCTTCTGTGTGGATTCAGATTCTATGTTTGCATATCAAACTTGCATCAGAGTTTCCTCTACCTGTACCCTTCCCAAGGTCCTCTTCCTGCCTATAGGACCAAAAGCTTCCTTAGTGCAAGGATGATAACTGAGGGATTATTTTGTTTCCCCCTCCCACCCCCACCCCCAATCCATCTTGCAGAGCATCGCTTGGCTGTGGGCAAAGATAGAAGCACAGGAGACCAGGTGTGGAGATAGTCCATCACAATGTGCACACACACCTGGAACCAGCTCCCTCTCCTGCCCTTCACCTTCTGCTCATGCCCCAGACCCCACCACCATACCATGACTCAGCAGTTGGCAGTGGGTTTTACCTGGTATAAAAAGACCTAGGTTATAAGGCACGAGTTTGCTTCTTACAAGTGTTTTCTTTTTATGAGGCCTAAGTCCCATTCCCATGTCCCTTTCAGACATGGTCATCCTGCTGTTGGCTCAGCCTTGATAACATCTCTGTTCCTTTATTCTAAGACCTTGTTGCACTTGCTAGAGTTTCAATCTCTCTTTCTCTGCCAATTCCATTCCTGCAGATTACAAATAGGCACAATGCTCTCATTACCTGTCTATTTTCTGGGCAATAGACAGGACGTCTTCAGGATTTGCCCCAGACTAGTTTGATTGTAGGAAGACAGGGTGTCAGTACTCATCTTTTTCATCTCTAAAAAGGGCAAGTCCTCACTCCCAAGGCTATTCAGACAGTGGTGCGAAAGGACTTGGTAAATTGTCAAGCTACAATTGAGCACCAATGAGAGAGGACAACGCACATCACTTCTTCCATCTGTGACTCTGGCAGGCATTACTAATTGATTTCCTCATTCTTTCATGCTGGATCCAGAAACAACCACAGGGTTCTTATGATCACACTCTAAGGCCATGATTCTCAGCTCTGGCTGCTCACTGGAATCCTTTGGCTAATTTTCAAAATATGAAAATATGATAGTCAAGGCTTAGGCCCCACCCCAGCAGTCTGCCTTAATTGATTTGGGATAGGGGTTCAGACATCAGCATTATTTTAATTTCTTGTTATTTTTCAGCCTATGTAAAGAAACGCTGCTCTTGAAAGTCATAATCTGATGATCACATTGTGTCACTAATGTGACATAGTGGCCATACTGCCTGCTGGTCTTAGTCATTAGGCCCTTTCCCCAGAAACCTCTCTTGTTGCCAAAATTGTCTAAATATTTTCTTGATCACTCTCATTCACAGAGCTGCTGTGCTGATAATTCAGTTCTTAACATGGGACTTGGTATGAGGCTCCCAACCTCTGCAGGAGGCTCTGTGCTGTCTCCTTTAGCTGCTGTTCTGGAAACTCAGGATAATCCTGTCTACCAAGTAGACCCTTAGGAGTCCTGGGGCATAAAGGAACGTGGGAGAGTTCTTTACCTTCTTTCCCCAAATCTGGGTGATAGACTGGTAGAATCAGAGAAGTAATCTGAAATACTGAATTTGAGATTCTAACCATTCCTTCTAAGCCTATCAATTGGAAAATTCTTTCTATTATCCCACCTCTGTCTTTACTGCTGCTACATAGGGAGGAGGGTAGCAGACACACACACACACACACACACACACACACATACACACACACACCTTGCTTTGTTGACTAGGAAGCAAACTTGTTTCCTGAGTCTGCTCACTGTCCTTCACTTGCACCTGCTGAGTGTTGGTGTTGATGTCTATGCTGAGAGCAGCTATGAGCTTTGGATGATGGTCACCTCTTCAGTGGTGGGGATTTAAGCCTGCCTCCATGACCTAACCCAAAGCTCTGGTCACTGATTCAAGCCAACCCATTCACCCCTTCCTCCAGTCCTTCCACCTCTATGCTTGGCAGTCCTGCAGGCCCCAAAGGTCTCTTGGCTGATGTTTTTTCCAGCTGGTAGCTGGCATATCTGCCTATCTGTCCTCCTTAGGCCCCTCCTCCCAAAAGAGCAGGACTGGCCACCATTAAAGTGCTCCCCGCATGGGCTGATGCCTGGGGAGTCTGCAATGACTGCAGAGTCAATCCAACTACAACTCCTTGCTCCTCAACTTGCTCCACCCAGTCCACCTCAGGTTCCAAGAATGTGTTTGCTACCTGAGTTTTCTAGCAGAAAAGCCCAGAGAGGGGGATCCCCAGCAGCTTCACATCTCGTGGGCCACCCCCCAGGAGATGAGGTCTCTGAGCAGAGGATAGGGTCAAATAAGCACAGATATCTGTCAGCAGAGCCCCACCTCCTCACTAGAAGAAAGTCAGTTCTCAGAAAGCAGCCAGAGTTCCTGTCAGGACCAGGACTGTTGTGTCACTGAACACAAGCCTGGCACATACACTTTCTTGTGCTGCTTCTTCCTACTCTCCTTTCCCCTGTGTCCTTCCTCCCAGATCTGCTCCCCATGCCCTCTGCCTGCGTCCCCAGTTGTGCTCCTAGCCCCTCTGGCATGCATCTCCTGAGAGCTCCTTCCTTTTCTGTCTAGAAACCTAGAAACCTGGGCCCCGCAGGTGATGCGCGCTGTGTGTACCATGTGTGTCTGTGTGCGCGGGTGTGCAGTGCACGCTCACAGGAACATCTGAGTCAAGGCCTACGTACACAGACTACACAGAGACCAAGCCATGAGATTGTGCTGTTTATTGAGGATGCAATGGGGGAGGTCCTTGAGGGTCAAGGAGAGGTAGACAGTGCCTCCTCTCCTCTGTTTCTGCATGTGAGAGGGGGAAGAGAGAGACCCTGAGCTGTACTTGGTTCTACTCAGAATGGGTGGGAGGCTGAGCCAGGGTGGAGTAGTGGGGACTGGCTGTTCTTGGCTGTTTGTTCTTCACTTCTTTCCTTGAACCCAGAGCCAGCTTCTAGAATAGGCAGGAGCTGGGAGAAAATGTCCTGCATGAGAAGGAAGTCTCTTCAATCCACGGGGCCAGCAGACTAGTTAGCAACTGAGTCAGAGACTGGACAGAGGTGGAAGACTGATTGCCAGGGCTTGAGCTGAGCAGCTACAGCCAAGGAGGTGAGGCCCGCATGTGCTGGAAGGAATTTTACCCAGCTTAGCTATCCACACCTGCCCAGGCTCAGGAAGGCACAGGCTGAGAAAGGTGGGTGGCCAAGGCCAGCACCTGAGGTACAAGATCAAGGCCAGCAGAGTGGGGGAGGGGCTGCCCGTGGGCCAGGGAGAGCACATGTGGGAGCCAGAGCAGGAACAGGGTCGGGGTTGGGGAGCAGGCAGCGTGGAGCAGTCTCCTCTACCGAGTGGCTTTCTTGGAAGGGGTGCTCAGACTGGAGCCCTTCCCCAGGGTATCCTTGTAGTCGCTGGTGCTGCCCCGGCTCCGGGCCTCCCCACCACGGACACTGCACACACCAGAGATGCAGCTGGTGCTGTTGGCCACATAGCCACCGCTGACCGAGCTGGGCCGGAAGCCGTTGCCACTGGTGCTGCTGATGATGGCTGCAGAGAGAGCGTGGGTCAGCACCCCCTTAGAGCTGGGGTAAGATCAGAGGAGGCTGCCCATCTCCAGGACAGAGGGGCATTTTCTTGGAGCAATGGGTTGGATGGAGTCTCTGGCCATAGCCACCTCTAGGGAAAACATCTTCGAAACAGCTCCCCTGTGCTCTTACCCTCCTGTCCAGTCCAGCTTATAACCAGTCTGGCGGATCCTTGACTCAGATGGCCACCTTGGCCAGATACTCATGCCCTTCCTCTTTGCCCCTCCCAGACTCCAACCTCTCTTGCTCTTAGCTATCGACAGATGCACCCTCTAGAAGCTCAGAGTTAACTCCCTCCGCACTGCTGAGAAACCCAGAGGCTCAACACAGTCAGTTTGGCCTCCCAGACCCCCGTTCACAAGTTCCCTCAGTGCTTTAATTCCCAGCAGCACCACCTGCACGGCCACTGCTCATTGTCTTAAAGTATGTCCTCTGCCTCCCCAACCTGGGGCGCAGCCTTCCTCGCAGCCACCCCTGGGGAGAAAGAGGCTCCTGAGAGACAAGGAGGGAGAGGTCCTGGCTGGGTGATCAGGAGGCCTCGTGGCTGCCCCTGCTGTGTGAGCTCAGGCAAAGCTTTTCCTCTCTAGCCTGGGATTCCTCACTGATAGACACCCACAGTCTGACTGGGGCTGCTTCCAGTCTGCAAATCCTACCATTTTAGGGCCAAGCAGAGAAGTACTTACAGATGCTGACAGGGGAGGGAAATTCTCCTGACATCCTGTTGGGGAGAGAAATAGAATGAGAGTGAGTGGTCACTCAAAGCACAATCTCAACCTCAAAGCCAGCACCCTCACCAGCCTGATATAGGTTTCTCAATCCAACTGGCACCTATGAAAGTTCCATGGCTTCTTTGGTACAAGTAGATTGTAAGTGACTGCAGGGCCCCCGGCTGAGTCTTTGGGGTAACCAGGCAACAACCCAAGCCAAGAACAGTTGCTATGAAGCATTGGAGTGAGGGAGGGAGGGTGAAAAGGACACTTCCCAAGGACCAGGCCTGAGCGCTGAGGCTTCCTGCCCCTCAAGATGTCTGCAGAAGCTGGAGTGGCCGTGCTGGGCCATATCTGGCAAGCCCACACTGCACCAGAAAAGGTAAGGAAAATGGAGCAAAAAGACTTAACAGTAATGGTGGGGTTTTGGGGGGGAAGGGGTGACTGTGAGTATATGCTCACATCTTGGCCCAAGTCATGAGCATCAGATAAGCTAATCCACAGAATACGGCCTGGCATGAAGCAAGCTCCTATGTCTGAGTGGGTATTATTATATACTGTCACCTTCCTATCAGCCTACCCTGTACTACTCAAGAACTCATCTTTTCTGGGTTGGAGGTGCTAGCTTTCTCCATCAGTCCTTCCCAAGCCCTGTGCCAGAGCTCATGCCCCACCTGCACTCCTCGCCCTCCAGCAGCTTGCGGTAGGTGGCGATCTCCATGTCCAGGGCCAGCTTCAGGCTCATCAGCTCCTGGTGCTCCCGCAGCATCCGGGCCAGCTCCTCCTTGCTCTGGTGCAAGGCACTCTCCAGCTCATCCAACTTGGCCCGGGCATCCTTCAGGGCACTATCCCCACGCTGCTCAGCGTCAGCGATGGCCGTCTCCAGGTTAGAGGCCTAAAGGAAGAATTGGAGAAATTGGAAAGATGGAAGGAGCGTTCAGTTATCACACCTGAATCCCATTGGCTCTTTCAGAGTCTGAGCAGAGAGAGCACCTCCACCCTTTGCCATCCCTGCTCCTCTTCCAGGTTTGGGGTCCCTTCTCATGACAATAAGCCTGCCTTAGCTCTGACTCCACTCTCTTGTGTCTAGATGTTGGTGGTGATGAAAGACAGTGTGTTCTGCCTTCCTGACCTGACGTCCACTCCAGAACTCTGCAGCTCCTCACAAAGGCACCTACTTAGCCATGTGTGCTATAGATACAGTGAGCAAGACTGACTCTGCTGTGTGTGGTCTGAGGTCTGGGAGCACAGAGAGAGCCTTGGAACATGGTGTTGCAGAAAAATGACAGTGGTGGTCGTGGAGCATGGGCTGCAGCCCAGGGGTCAGGGAAGGACTGCCCAGGACCAAGTGCTTACTGTCTGCCTCTGCATGCCCAATGCCACACTCAGGCCCTCCTAAGCCCTCTCTTTATGTCACCTGGTCCTTCCAATACCTGGGCAATCAAGACAGGTGACTTGCCCAGCATTACAGAGCTAGTTGGTAAAGCCCATGGCAGAGTGGAAAGAGCCTGGCACAAGGAGAGATGGGTTTGCATCACAGCTTGGCCACTTACCAGCTGGGCCTCCCACTCTACTTCTAAGCCTCAGTTTCCCATCATAGCAATGGGTAATCCTCACTTCACAGATCTTTTTGGTGTGATAAATCATAGGAATTGCTGCTATTATTATTCCTATGGGCATATTGTCTTCCTACCTATGAAAGGGGAGGCTGTGGCCATAATCCTAAGTGTGGCTCTGAGGAAGGCCTGAATAAGTGTCCACAGAAGCTGACTCTGCTGCTCTCTGAGAACACTCCACCTCCATCATTTAATGGGCAAATGCTTAGAAAGCTGCTACTACGTGCCAGGCTCTGGGTTGGATGCTAGGGAAGCAAAGACGAGCAAAGCAGCCTGCTCCCTGTGCCCCCCTAGCCTGGGGAAGAAGGGACAGGCAGGTGTTGGCCAATTACAGAAGTGTGGTAATGGGGGGCACAGGTGCTAGGAGACCATATTGGTTGAGGCTGAGGGGTGTGGTTCTCATCCAGCCTGGAAAGTGAGGGAAGGCTCCCGGGGCAGGGAACTTCAGCAGAGGCCCCTGGGGTGAGCAGGTGACACTCCAGGGTGTCTCTATGTGTTTGAGGCTGTCATGTCACTGCCCCAGGAGGAGAGTGGCCAGAAACAAAGGAGGCCGATGCCTAAGCCTCTCCCTTCAACTGTGCCCCTCCCCCCAGGAGGATAGGACTGTTGCTACCCCCACCTGCTTCTTCACATTCTCGATCTCTGAGCGCAGCCTCTGGATGAGCCGGGTCAGCTCTGAGATCTCGTTCTTGGTGTTCTTGAGGTCATCCCCGTGCCGGCCGGCCGCCAGCTGCAGCTCCTGGAACTGGGACCCAAAGCACAGAGCCAAGGATGAGCATGACAAGGCCAAGCATGACAAGGACAGCGTGTGTCCTGGGAGTGCAGGATGTCTCAGGGTTGTGATGTCAACCCAACGCCAACTCTATCTGGGAACAATCATGGCCACCCTCACACCAGCTGGTGTCACCCTCCCCAGATGCAGTCCTGCCCACCTTGGTCTGGTACAGGGCCTCGGCCTCGGCCTTGCTCTTCAGGGCGATCTCCTCGTACTGGTTGCGGACCTCATCGATGATGCTGTCCAGGTTCAGGTCTCGGTTGTTGTCCATGGACAGGATGACGGACATGTCGCTGATGTGGGACTGGATCTGAGAGATCTCCTGCAGGGGGCATGGGGCTGGCCTCAGAACTTGTCTGCTCTCAGAGGTCCATGCCTCAAGTTGAGTCAATCCCCTTGAGGCCAACGTAGAGGTCCCCAACCAAGACTGTTGCTCCCTTATCAGATTATGAGCCCTCCAGGACCCTAGACAAATCCCCACTGGCATAGCACAGGCCCATTTCTTGCCCTCCCAGAGGGTGGAGATTGAGGAACCTCAGGGCTGAGATGGGAGAAGAACAGCTAACATGGAAGCCCCCAGAGTGGCGTTTTACCCCCTGGCTGCCCTCAGAGGTAGGGAGTAGAGAGACAGACTTACACCTTCGTAGAGACACTTCAAGAAATTGACCTCCTGGTTCATGAAGTCCACCTTGGCCTGCAGCTCCACTTTGCTGACGTAAGCCGCATCCACATCCTGGAAGATGCCCCAGCCCTGATCACTACCATTGCCACTGAGCCAGCAATACCTACTCCAGCCTGAGTGCCTGGCATGGGGAGTGGCTGCCCCACTTCTCTTTGGAGGCTCATGAGAAGTGGAAGGAGCAAATGGCGAGTCTTGCCCTTCCTGAGGGTGTACTCCCTCAGCAGAAGAGGTTGCCCTAGCAGGAAGGGGTTGGCCAGGTCACCACTAGTCATTATCTGACAGCTGAGCCAGGCCCCATAGCTATGGGGAGCCCCTATGTGTCTTCACAGTGGATAAACCTCATCCCCATCACTCAAGAGGACCTGAAAGTCTCTGCATGGCCTTTCAGGATGGTTCCCTCCCTCCCTCCCAGCTTCCCTTACCATTCCTGAATTGGTTCATTTCTCAGAGCAGAGCACACTGGCCAGGCCAGCTCTGGGCCCCAGGTCAGCCCTGGCTCACAGCCTGCCTCCTCTCACCTTCTTAAGCAGCACAAAGTCATTCTCTGCAGCCGTCCGCTTGTTGATTTCCTCTTCATACCTGTGGGAATGCCAGGCTCAGTCAGTTAACACATCTCCCTGAGAACCCAGTTTGCCCAAAAGACTCTGAGCAAGGGGCAGTGAGTCTGCCAGAGGGTATAAACCATAGGGTACTAGGCTGGGGAAAGTCAGGCAAGGATGGCTTCCTGGATAAGCGATAATAGTGAAGAAACTTGGAGAAGTAGGGCACTGAAGATACAGCTTCAAAAATGAGGAAGGGACTTACAGAGTGAATGTCCTGTGGGAAAATCTCAAAGGAAGCAAGAAGCACCCTCCTCGCTCAGAGCTGAATAAAGCCTTAGAGTGGAAAGACCTTCCTTACTCCTCACAGCAGTTCCGGGAGGTAAAAGAATGTTAAGCCCCTTTTTAATGAGGATGGAGAAGCCCTGGCAGAACGTGAGCCATTTACTTAAGATTTCCCTCACCCCAGAGGCACAGTGAATGCTCTGGCTACTGTCCAGCTAACTGGACATTTGTCCTCAGTGCTAGGTCAGAGGAATAGGGGTGACATTTTTGGTATAAGCAGAAACACAGCCCACCACCTCCAACTCTTTAAGTGAGAAACCTTCCTCCACCACTTCCTCCTCCAAGATAGGCTCAGAGGGACAGGGCAATTGCTCAAGCAGAGGCCCCCCCCCTCACCTCTTCTTGTAGTCCTCCACCACGTCCCGCGTGCTCCTCAGCTCCGAGTCCAGTCGCACCCTGTCCCCAGACAGCGTCTCCAGCTGCTTGCGCAGGTTGCTGATGTAGCCCTCCAGGATGGGCTCCAGGTTGTTCTTGCAGTTGTTCAGGTCCAGCTGCTGCAGCAGCTCCCACTTGGTCTCCAGCACCTGGTTCTGCTGCTCCAGGAACCGTACCTGGCACCCAACAGAAACTGTGTGTTCCCAAGAAGCATTCACACAGGCCCTCTGCGGCCACTGTACATAGCCAGCCACCTGCATGTCTTCCTTTGCCCCTCACAATAGTTGTAGGAGGTGGCCAGATCCGTAACCACACTTAAGGGGAAGGAAATTGAGGCAGAGAGATGTCTGGCCTCCTTGTAAAGGTTAATCAAGAGCAAAGCCCCAAGCTGAACCAAGACACAGTTCTCCAAGGCCCGCATCCAGTTACTCACAACCCACCAGGGCCGAAGCAGCGCTGCTCTGGGCATGCTGGAAATACCAGCCAGGCCAGGATGGGTGCATCTTCGGGGAGGCTGGTCATTCTGAAGAATGAAGGGTGTCTGCTCCTCACTTGACCACATAGCAAGTTCCAGAAGCTTCAGGGGGCCAAGAGCTTCCAGATATTCTAACTTCCTGCATTGGACTCTAACCACACCTGTGCTCACAGCTTCCTTCTTCTCCCATAGTTCTGCTCCTCAGAACCACCTTCCCTCGAGCAGGTAAGGCACATGGGCCAGGACTTACTGAGGCAGAAATCTGGCGTAAGGGGGTGGGTCTGCAAAGACCTCTCTGGTTTGGGAAGCCACAGTTTTTAGAAGGTAACTTTCCTCAGTCTCTCTGCTACTATTTAAATCCGGTTTTCCCCTAAAGTCAGACACAGGTAGCAGAAAGCTGGGACACAGTGTTGGATGGAATTAGGCACCGACCAGCTGCCTCCAGCTGGTAATGCAGCATTTGCTTTGGTTTAGCCCATCCTGACCTTTCATGTTTACCCACCAGGTGGGCATCAGCCACAGAGCAAACCTTCTCCCAGGATACCACAACCCACATCTCACCCACATGCCAGATCTGGGCTTCTGATAGATGTACCCATCTCCTCTGGCTGCCTGGGACTATGGAGCTGTACCCCTCCAGAGACTGAGGTCTCTTGGGAACTTGCAGGCCTCTGAGCCTGCTTCCTCCTCACAGAGGTGACAGTCTTCATGTCAGTCCTCTTCCCAGTCTCTAGACTTAACCCCTCACGGGATTTGACCAACCCAGCCTAAGGCCAGTCTTCTCCCTTCCCCCAGGCCCCAAGTCAGGACACTTTGACCTTCCAGATGTGTAATGTTCAGAGGAATGAGAAACCACGGAGACCAACAGTGCAGATCCTGGGTGAGCAGGAGCGGGCATTGCAGGGGGCCGGACTCTGGTGGGCAAGAGCCCTCAGCCTCAAGCTTTGTTCTGAGTTGGCCTGTCCTTGTTGCCTGGTTGTCACAGAGGCAGCACAGCCTTCTAGTCCTCAGGACTGGAGCTGGGGCAGGCAAATGCCCTCTCTCCCTGCCTGCCCCCACCCCTGCCAACCTTGGGCATGACTCTTATCTGCAGGCTCTTGCTGACTCATCAAATGGGAACAACTATCTCTTATCTACAGAAAGTCAAGTCAGGGCCTAATCTAAACTGGGTGATCTCCTAAGGCCTCTTCCACACCTTTGATTCCTCCCTCTCAGCTCCCTGGCCCTCACTCTCTAGAGATAATATGATAATAACAATAGCCACCATTTGGAGAGTACTTAGTGTGTGTCAGGCATTATGCCAGGAGCCCAAAAACATTTTCTTTTATACAACGGACAAGGACCCCAAGAGAAAGCTTGTTCTTGACATTGCAGAGCTGAGGAAACAACACAGCTGGATAAATAACTCTCCACAAGCCACACAGCTGCCAAGGGAAGGGGCTAGGGTCAGCGCCCAGAAGGATGCCACCCTACTGCTCTCTCCTGCTTCTGGAGAGTTTCTTGGTCAATGGAGCTGAACCCAGACAAGAGTCTCCACCACCCACTGCTGTGGGCCAGACACCCCCAAATGACCACACACTGATACAGTGACTCCACTGACTACATGATGAGTGGATGGACTCAGTATGGGTGAATGTGAGAGGGCAAGCAACTCCCTCTTCTCTGGGGCAGAGTCCCTCTCATGACATCTTCTGCACACAGCCATGTAAGATCCACGCTTAGCAGTGGCAGCCAGTCATCCCTTGAGTGTGAGGCAGGGCTCTTCCCCTTGGAGAGCCTGCTGGTAGCCCTGGCAAATCTCTGCCAGTAGAAACTGATCTCCCTTTTTCTTCTCTTGGGAAATACTACACAGGGAGTCTTAGATAAATCACCCTGAAAATACAAAGTACCTGCCTTGTCCATAGCCTCATGTCTAAGCTCAACCCTTCCCGCTGGAACAAAAGCTCATGCTCCAAGGAGAAAAGAAAAGGCCAGCTCACAGCTTTTCCGGCCCTAGCAGACCCACCTTGTCGATGAAGGAGGCGAACTTGTTGTTCAGAGCCTTGATCTGTTCCCGCTCCTGGGCCCGCACCTTCTGGATCTCGGGGTCCAGCTCCACGTTGAGAGGGGCCAGGAGGCTCTCATTGACAGTGACTTGGTGGATGCCCCCCGGAGGGCACACAGTTGGGCACGAGGGTCCCAGGTTCACACTGCCAAACATGCTGCCCGCAAAGCCGCTGGGCCGGTTTCGGCCAAACCCATAAGCTCCACTCTTGCCACTGCCACCAGCCATGTTGAGGGAGATGGTCCGGATGCCCCCCAGATTGTAGAGGCTTCGGCTGCCGAAGCCCCCGCTGAGCCCTTTGCCCCCAGCCCGGTAGGAGGACGAGCTGCCCCCCGAGAGCACGGCTGAGCAGCCGCTGAAGCCCCCCTTGGTGGCAGCTCCCGGCTTGCAGGTGAATTGGCGGCTCATGTTGCTGGTGGAGACGAAGCTCAGGTATAGAAGGGACGATGGCTGGTTCCCACGCAGGTGCTGCAGCTGCAATGAGAACTGACAGGTGCCCTTCCTTATATGTGCTTGGCACTGGAGCTCGTGGATGGGCAGTCAAGAGTTTAATTCGTGGGTTTGGCTTGCCTGGAAGCAAGAAGTCATTTTCTCTATGCTGAGCTAGAGATCAAGCCCTCCCCACCTCTGAAACAACACGAAACCTTCAAAGTGCTGGGCTTGCAAGCCTTGCTCATGTAATTTGGGTCTTATCTAATTAACCGGCTGTTATAGGGTAATTTGCCCCGGGGCCCGGGATCCCCAGGGGGATATCACTGGCACTTCACCATCCCTATCCTGGGTAATCTTGTCTGGGTTGTGGGCTTCCTTTAGGGAGTCAGGGACAATAGGGGTTGAACTTTGCTGGACAGGACAGATAGTAGAGAGTGTCTCTGGGGGTTCCAATTATAGCTGTCTGTTTTTCCTGGAAAAGGGCCATCACTCAGGAAGTCACCACACCAACTGATGGCCTCTTCTTCTGGCCCAGAGGAACAGCAGCTCTCTGGGGTTCTAGGGATAGTATACTCTCCCCCACAGGGGACATGAACAGCTCAGGCAGAGTTAGCTGTGAACACCGAACCGTGTGATTTCTGTAAGTTTCTGGGGAAAGAGACGCAAGTCACCTCCTCCAGACCCTCAGAGTGAGGCAGGCTAGGGTGTGCAAGGAGCAAAGGACAGCCCTCCAAGCACTGGTGGGATGAAGCAGAGAGCAGGGGGAGGAAATTAGAGTATGTTGGTGAGCCAGAAACTCCGGGAATGGTGATGACATCTGGCCAAAAGGCCCAAGGAGATTCCTGGGAGTTCTATGTCAGCATTTTTTTGGTCTCCCCTCCAACGTGTATCCATTAGTAAGAACTGGGAGCAACGTTAGGACAGGAATCAACTGCATGAGTTCAAATAAAGAAGATGCTCAAATAAAGGGTTCGAATAAGGAAGCTGCTGTCGAGGTGAGACTCAGTTCCTCTTGCATCTCTCCAGACCCATGCCAGTCAAGGCATGCAGGCTGGTGGGACAGCCCTCCAGGGTAGGCCTCCCCAGGACTGGCACTGTGTATCCTACTCCAAGTCCAGTAACTCCTGCCGTTAGGCTCCCTGCTGCCTCTCTACCTTGGGCCGTTGGCTCCTGCAATGGGCCCAGTCCTCCCCATTACTACGCTGCTGCATTGGGTCTTTGCTCTGCCCATGGCCGGCTCTGTCCCAGAAATCACCCTTACCTAAAGGCCCCTGATGGTGACAATTGCTGAATATAACTACCTATATAGACTCTGGAATCAAGCTGATGTGGGGAGCTCTCTCACCTTGCTTAGCGAGCCAACTTGGAATGTGTTCCTTCCCCCTCCCCAGCATTCCTCCCCAATCTTTGCCTGCCATTGTGTCCTCGTGATTTTCCAGGATTTATCATTCCCTCCCTTCTTTCTCCACTCCTCCTCATCCATTCTCTCCCTTTTCATCTGCCCTTATCTCTCTCATGTATCACCTTTAGCTTTATGGTCCCCCATTCCACCCTCTCCCAAGAAGGTTACCCAAGTCAAGGGTCAGCATGGCCCCAGTGAGTGACCCCAGCCCTCAGGCCCAGCATGCTCTTGGTGTGCTCAAAGGCCAGGCACCTTTAGCAGCCCCCATGAACCTGCTCTGCAGCCTGCATGGCAACCGCCCAGTTTTCCTTGGTAGAGACAGCAGGAGGCCCTCCAGATCAGACCATCTATTATAGTCCTCCCTCCCTGCTTTCTCTCCTGAAGGCTAACATGTGGCAGGCATTGTGCTCAGTGCTATGGACACAAGACCTGGTGGCAGGAAGACCTATCATAGCATTTCCAGTGACCATGTGGAGGTCCATCATGGCTCCCAGGCCGCATATTTCTCTGGCAGACATGGCAGCTCCATGCTTAGCCTCAACACCCAGCAGTCACTGTGCCCCTGCCCTGTCCCAAAACCTATCTCCTAGATGGTCCTGGAAGATCCCACCCTCAGGTCTCATCCTCAAATTCCTTCAAAGTGTTGCCAAACTGCTACCTGGTCTGGAATACCTCCTCCTGATAGAGGGTGCTAACCCCCTCCCCATTGTTTTCTGTTTAAGATTGCAGATTTTAAGGACAGGTATGCTAAAATGTGAGAATGACCTTAGTTGAAATTTTCCTTCAAGGGATGTAGGAGGGAGGAAGAAGTGAAATGGTGTGGCTCCTGGAAGGCAAGAAATCAGGATATATAAAGGGTCTGGAAACAAAGAGAGAGATTCCAATATGGAGATCTGATAGAGAGAGATTCAATAGAGGAGAGATTGGAAGTGGCCATTTTGTAGGGTAAAGATGTGAGCCATGGAGCTTGGCCACGTGGTCACCAGGGGCCTGCAGCCCTTAGCTGGCCTGGGCTTGCTGCATGTGTGCTAAAGGCGGTTAAGATTTAAACTCCGTGTTGGAGTTTGTTTTGCTGAGTTTAACTTGTGTCTAAAGAGGCCGTGCAAAAGTTAGGCCTAAAAAAAAAAAAGTAAACTTTGCTGGGTCCGGACCATAAAGTTTCTACCTGAACCACAAGAAGAGGACGGCATGGACGAGCTGAAGCATGCCAAAGGGACATGTCTTCAAGCATCTGGAGAACAACTCTGACTGGCTGATTTTGGTGAGATGATCAGGACTGAGAGACTGAGGATTTCTGGGCAATCTAGGGAAAGGACTTTAGACAATGCTGAGAAAGGTTTTGGACAATGTTAAAGTAATCGAAGTTCTCCTTACATGTTTCTTTTGTAGTTATTAGGATAATTAGAAAATCACTTTGTTAAAAATAAATTAGTCTGCACTGATAGTCTTGCATTGGTTTGGTATTTTGGTTAAAAAGGCTGGGGATGGTAAAAAGAACCCAAAAGAGTTTAAACTGTGTTTCTAAGTTTTTCTTTTCTGCAGTTTTTGGAGCTAAAAGCAGAGGGCAGTTGGCAGGCTTTTGCATATCAATAGTAGGCAGGTACAGTGTAAAAGCTAATAAACCATTTGTGGCCTGCTTCCTAGGGAGAGAAGCAGGCATAGGTGTGTCCAGTTAAAGTTAAAGAAAATTGTTTAAAAAACTGGTTGGAGCCTGCTTCGTAGAGAGAAGCAGGCCTGTATGTGTTTCAAGCCAAGGCAAAAAGTATTTCTCTGGTCACCCTGTTTCACTCCATCCTTCCAAATCTCACCTAAGAGTCTGAACCTAGTCTTGCATCCTCTCCCATGCCTGGGACCAGAAGACAGAAGAAGGCAGGATTTCTCTTCTGGGGATCTACCCAAAGGAGACCTCAATGCTTGTACAAAGAGACACCTGTGCCCGGATGTTTATTGCAGCACTATTTATAATTGCGAGGGCATGGAAACAATCCAAATGTCCCAAAACAGACGAATGGATGAAAAAGATGTGGTACATATACACAATGGAATATTACTCATCAATTAATAATGACAAATTTGACGATTTTATGATAGCATGGATGTACCTAGAAGAAATTATATTAGCAGAAACAAGTCAGAAAGAAAAAGACAGAAACCAAATGGTTTCACTAATATTTGGGACATAGGAAAAATAAACAAAAAGCCATGAGGAAAAGTCAAAAAAACTAACAACCAAACTGAAGTACACAACTGGGGGCTGGGCAGGGGGCAGGAGAGGGTGGGAATGGTCAGGGAGGGAAGGCAGTGGGCAAACCCCGGGGATTACAAAGATGTGAAATTTATATATAGATAAATTGCTTAATATTAAAAAAAGGACCCCACCCGCCCTGTCTCTCCTTGGTCCCCTTCCTCTCTCTAAGAGAGGCCTCTTCTCTGCTGGAGGACTGGGGGACTGGATTCTCAGAGGTCCCAGACTCAGGGAACCTCTGAGAGTCAGCCATCTCTGAGGAGGGACAATTCCCATCAGAAGCAATAATAATGGCCACTGTTCAACAAGTGCTCAGCAACTTGCCCGGCTCATCAGGGTGCGGATCCATTTAGCAAACAGGTGCTGGGCACCACAGAAGTGCTCAGGGGGACACTACAAAGAATTTCTCATTTCTGGACCCCTCCAAATGCAAATTCCTGCAAATTCCTCCTGGGAAATGCACCTCATCAAGTTATTAACAAGCCATTAACACCTCAGTGTGAAAGAGTTAATGAACTGCTGGCCATTAGGAATGAAACATCCAGTGTTGTTGATGGGACTGATAAAAGAGGAAAGTGGAGAGTTCTGGGCCGCCCACAGGAAGGGAGGGCACAGGTGGGGCTCCTGGAGTGCTTGTGTTTTTTTGCTGGAGGGAGGAAGGGAGGGATGCAAGAAACCCAGGACAGGGACATAGTTCACCAAGGTCACAAAGGCCTTCACTGAGATCTGGGGATGCTCAGGGCAGGCGGGACAGAGCCACCTGCTTTGGGAGACCCCTTGGAGGAGACAAGGGGTAATGGCTTAGACCAGACTCACCTATCCCCCACCCCAACTCCTGCCTTCCACGGGCTTCCTGATTTTCTGGGTGGGTATTAAATTCTGAACATTGCTTGGCCCACAGACTGCAGTTTGCTCATCTGTGAAATGATGGGGGCAAGTGTGTGTCAAGAAAGAGAGCCACACCCCCAGGTTACCAGGAATACCTTGCTTGGAGATTCAGAACCTATCTAAAAATTACGTTGCTTCTATAGCAAACTTTTTGTTTGGGTCACACAAATAAAGTGTATCTTTCTCGGCCCTTTTGTTTCTAACTGATGATGAAGACGGTCAATTTGACATCTCTGTTGTGATCCCGTGGACCCCCTCTGGACCAAATGGCTCCTCATCTCAGTTTTCTGGAGTCTGATAAACTGTCAGATGTGGCCTCCAGGTCGAAGGGCAAGAAGATGTACAATCCATGAAGGCAATGACTATGTGAGAGGCAAGACCCGAGGGCTGAATCCTCAAGGGCTGAATCCTCAAGGGCTGCCTGAAGGAAGGGGTCCAGACCCCAGTCCATCAAAGGAAGAAGGCTTAGCTGTGAGGAATGGTGGAACAGCAGGAAGAAAGGTATTTGCGAGGGATGGAACCTCCAGGCAGGAACCATCACTGAGTCCCAGCTGCTGAGTCCCATCACACATGACACCTGAGTAAGAGGGAACCACTGAGGTCCATTGGGCCAGGCAGAACCTAAGCAATATGTGTCTGGAGAGGCAGAATCTAGCTGCTGTGTGGATAGGAGAGGTAATGGGGGCAAGAGGCTGGAGGACCTCAAATTGGGGCAGGTGGTTCTTTGAACAAGTAATTGTCTCCAAATTTAGAGAATGAGCTGGGCCATTTGGATGACATCAGCTCAAATGCTGCCAACCCTCCCTCGCAGATGGACCCAGGAGTGAGCATGGAGTCTGAGGCCTTCCACAAGCCCCCACCCTGTATCCCATGTCCTCCTGCAGTTTCAGACAGTCTCACCAACCCCAAACCCACTGGGTGAAGTGCGGTCCCCCAGGGATTTGGCGTCAACCAGGGTCACTCATCTGGGGGCGGGACAGTTGCTCAGCAGGTTTGCAGCTGACAAGGCCAAAGGTGAACTCACCCCAGAGCGGCTGAGGTATAAAGGACCGAGGAGGGCCAGGCCAGAGATGTGCCTTCCAGCACAGCCCACACCCTGCCTCCCGCTCCCTCCTGGAGCCACTGAGTTCAAGCATCCCTTTCCTTTGGGGCCTCCCCAAGCTTCTGGGAAAGTGTGGGTTGGGGACGCTGCAGGTACCAGGAGTACCTTGCTTGGACATTCAGAGGTCCGACACGCAGGGAACCTCTCCAGTCAAGCATCTGAGCTCCTGCCATGTGACTGTGGGCAGGTGTCCCAACTTCTGTTTCCACATCCCTACAAAGGGGATACCTATACCTGTTGCACCTACTTCCTGTGATGGGCAGATGATGATGTAGATGATGATGATGATTGTTAAATATAAACGATAATCTTTTTATTAGCAGACATCAAGCAGCCATTTTTTTGGGGGGGGGAAAAGTTAGGCTTCTATGGAAGGGTCAGGTGAGCCAACCTTATATGGACATAAGGGCCATGTCAGCCAGAAGCCAACCATACATCGCATCATTGGCCATCAGCCAGCAACATCCCCTTATATGGCAAAGCCCCTCTCTAGCCAGATAAGACTCTTATCTCTTAGTCCCTTGCTAGCCAACACAAATGGTGTATGTATCCCCAACCCCCTTGCTAGCCAACCCAAATGATTCCCATATTCCCAAGGTCCTCACTAAGGGATAAAAGAGAACTGCATGGGGGCTCGGGGTCCTCACTGCTCTGAGGTAGCTGCTGCGTTGGTGATCCAGGTCAGTGCTGGCAGATAATAAATGCCTCTTGCCTTTGCATCACCCGTGCACTGTTACTGCTGGAATCCCGGGTCGGTACTTTAACAATGATGGCGAACACAGATATAGTGGGTCTTGCAAGCACAGCTCCCGTAGGCAGGCACTGTTATTATTACCCCGTGAAGGGAGGCACAGGAAGTGAAGGAACTCCCTAGACGTGGCACTGCTCTGTGAGGGGCTGAGCCAGGACTTTAGGAGGCAGCCTGGCTGTAGATTGCATCCCAAGGTTTACTAGCTGTGCAGGCAGAGCGCCGCAACGCACTGCCTCCTGCTCCCACTGCTCCTTTGGCTTCTGACTCTACTCCTTGCTCCCCTTTGAGATCAGAACCAATAGGAACATTAAGCTCCTGGAACTGACTTCTCCCCACTCTCTGCCTCTGGCCACAGACCCCCATCCAACCCAACCTGACCCCTTGACCTCCTTCTTAGTCTTCTCTGCTCTTTTGAAGAAAATCCATGTAATTTCAGGACTTGAGTGAAGTCAGGGGAAGGGTGCTCACACGCAACATGACTTTCCTCACGTCATGCTCCCGGCTCTTCTCCTGGCCTCCCACCCACCAAAGCGGGATTGTCTCTCCTTCACACAAACCAGTGCACACCTCCTAGAGAAGCTTCCTTGGAGCTCTCCCCCACTTCCCCAGAGCTCTTCCCTACTTCCATGTTAGGGTCAGCGGCACTTTCCTACACACAGCACTGGTGCCCTGGTGTGGGTGCCCTGGTGCTGAGCCTGAAGGTGGGCTGGACTCCCTACTCCTGTGGCCCCTGCTCCTGGCTTCAGAGCTTGGACATGAATGGTGGGTGCCACTTGCTACAGATACGGTGCCCCAACACATGTCAGAGGACACAGGCCCGAGCAGACAGAGGAAATGCCCCCATAGGGACTGGCTGGGCCATCTCTCTTTATGGCATCTGCTGTGATGGCTTAGCACCTTGTACTAGTCGTTATCTATATTGAACCCCTTCCTCAGTGTGAGCCTGTGAGCTTACACATGCCTGTGTGTCCCTCAGGGTTCTGGTGACAGTCTGCCTGATGGGAGCTTCTGTTGTGGATTAGCTAGCACTGTGTCCATTTCCTGCCACTAGTGGCACACAATAGAGCCTATTCTTCCACTTCCTTCACATACTTCTTCATTTGTAGGAGTGTGTGGGATGCCCAGTTTGTGGTAGTGTGGTAGTTCCCAGCTGGTTGCCAACCAAGGGAATCAAATCATATGTTCTCTCAAGAGGTCAAGACCAGGAAAGCAGGGCACTTCTGACTGGGTCTGAAAGAACAGCCCTTCCCAGAGTCAGAAAGATGGATATGGCAACTTCTCAAGATCACAGAACTCTGTTTTAATAAGACTTTCTCTACTTGTGACCAGGGAAGCAACACTCGAAGAGGACTGGCAGGAACAGAGAATGGAAGGAGAGAGGCAGGGGAGAGATACCAAAGGAAGGGCAGGAATGGGTGAATGAGATTACTGAAGGACATTCTGATCCTTTTGTGTTTATAAATTCAGGGCTTAGAGGGAGATCGACACTCCAGTCTTGTCCTGGAGGGGATATCATCTGCATCCTCCTAGTGGCCCGACTGCTCCCTATCTTTGTTCCAGATTACTATCAGCCATATTACAGAAAAGGTTGGAAGGAGAAGTTCAAGGGCATGTTTCTCTGAAAACGTCTCTGCAACCCTTCTGCCAGATTTTGGTTTTTTTTGCTTGGGAAGACTCACGAAACATAATCTTAACCATTTCAAAGTGGGCACATGGCATTTAGCAATCTCACAAAATTATGCAGCCACCACCTCTATCTAGTTATGAATATTTTCATCATCCCCAGAGGAAACCCAGTGCCTATCCAGAGGTACTTCCTGCAACCACACTTTCTATAGAGTTACCTGTTCCGGGTATTTCTATGAATTGGATCCTACAACATGATCGTTCATGTCTGGTTCTTTCACTTAGCATCACGTTTTCAAAGTTCATTCACATCTTGTATGTGTTACTACTTCATTCCTTTTCATGACTAATCATATTCCATGGTAAAGTGTATGTCACCGTGTTTTTTAAATTTTAATTTTACTTTATTTCTTGAAGGAAAAAGAATATTTCCATCACCATCCCTTTATACCCTTCTCACCAATTCTCCATCACCACCTCCTTCACCTCCAGTAACCTGAGTCAGTTATCAGTGTCCACAAGTTTGTCATTCTAGCAAGTATGAAATTGTAATTGTACTTCGTTGTGGTTTGAATTTGCATTTTCCTGATGACTAATCAAGCACTTTGCATGAGCTTGTTACTGATTTGTATATGTCTCCTTTGAAGAACAGTTCATTAAAATCTTTTGCTCATTTCTTAATTGAGTTGTCTTTTTTTGTTGAATGTTAAGAGTTCTTTATATGTTCTGGATACTTGACCCTTATCAGATGTATAATTCTGAAGGGTGTCTTTTCACTTTCTTATTTATTTTGTTATGTCAGTTCATCTGCTTTTTCTTATGGTGCATAGAAATATGAAATCATGCAGTATTTGTCTTTATCTTTCCAGTTAGCTTCGACTTATATTACTATCTGAAGTTTTTTAGGAAAAAAATTCCATCTTCCCTTATGACTGAACAGCATTCAACACAATGGGTTTCTTTGAATCCACTTATTTGTTGTTGGACATCTGGGTTGTGTTTTGGTCCTTTTACACAAATAATACCACAGACTGGGAGCTCATGAAGTGAGAAATCTATTTCACACAACTCTGGAGGCTTAGCCAAGTTCAAGGAGCTTCATGCTCACTGTCTGGAGAAGACCCTCCTCCTTCTGTCCTCACAGGGCAGAAAGGGCTGTGAGGTCTCCTATAAGAATGTTAATCCCATTCATGGGTGCTCCATCCTCTAATTTAAGAACCTCCAAAGACCCCACTTCCTAATGCCATCATCTTTGAGGCTTAGGATTCCAACCTATGACTTTGGGGGTAACACAAACATTCAGGCCATAGCAGGTGGGTTCCACCTTTGGCTACTGAGCAATGCTGCAATGAACATGCACATGCATGCATTTGCTTAAGCACTTGTTTTTGGATATATATATCTAAGAATGGAGTTGCTAGGTTGCATGACAACCCCATGTTTAAAGCTATGAGGAACTGCCTGTTTTCTACTGTGGTTTAACCATTGCCCATTCCCATCAACAATGTGCAGTGGTTCCAATTTTACCACATCCTTGCCAACAGTTTTTATTTTCCATTACTTTTATTACAGTCATTCTAGTGAGTGTGAAATTGTACTTCCTTGTGGTTTGGATTTGCATTTCCCTGATGACTAATCAAGCACTTTGCATGTGCTTGTTACCTGTTTGTATATATCTTCTTTGAAGAAGAGTCCATTAAAGTTCTTTGCCCATCTCTTCATTGAGCTGTCCGTTTGTTGTTCAGTGTTAAGTGTTCTTTATATGTTCTAGATACTTGACTCTTATCAGATGTATGACTTGCAAGTACTTTCATTCTGAAGGGTATGTTTTCACTTTCTTAACACTTCTTTGATGCCCACAAATTTTTTATTTGTTGAAGTCCAATTTATCTAATTTCTCTTTTGCTATTTATGTCCTAAGAATCCTTTGCCATGAAGATGAAGATCATGAAGACATACCCCTTTATTTCTTCTAAGAGTTTTGCGATTTTTGCCCTCATATGTAGGCTGCTGATCCATTTTGGCTTGCTTTTTGTCTGTGGTGAGAAGCAGGGTTCCAACCTGACTTTTTTTACATGTGGCTACCCAGTTGTCCCAGCACTACTTCTTGAAGAGACACCTCTGTCCTCCATGAATGATTGGCACCCTTCTAAAATGGCCATAGATGTATGTGCTTTACCCTCTAAAACTCTTTTAAACATATTCTTTGTGATAGGTAGGAAGACCCCAGAAGCATCGTCTTATGGGCATTTCTGTTAAGTGAAGCTCACGTATCTACTAATTGCAAAACCTGGTAAAGATCAAGGCCAGTGTTTGCACTTGGGCTCCCAAGTCTGCTGGTGATAGAATCAATTGCACAGAGGGATCATCCCAATCAGGTGTGGAAGCATCATGGGGCAGGTGACTATTGGGCACTGCCAGGTCCTAGAAAATAGGTGCTCAGTTCAATCCGAGAGTTCAGGAGTTCTTCCAGGAGGAGTGGGTATCAAGATGTACCCAGACAGAATCTAAAAGGAGCAATGAGTGTTGTCCAGGAAATGAAGGTGTGCATGACCATCCATGCACACACAGCCCACAAGCATGAGTGTCATGGGCTATACAACTCAGCCCTTAATAAGCCCTTCCCTGGAGGTCTACCTAGAGTGGGGGAAACAGACACTTACCTCTGGACAGTGTGGGTGCTCCCGAACTCTTCTGGACATTTTCTTCAGCCCAAACTCCTACACACACTCACTCCTCCTGTTCTCTTTGCCCTGAGTACTGAAATCTCACCACATAATTGGTGGTGGTCACCATTGGTCCTGTCTCTGTAATTTCTCCCACTCGTAATTCAAAGGAATCTCCTAAAGGAAGAAGACAGTCACCCTGTACATTTCTCAAAATCCTAATTTAGTCCCAGATGACAAAGAATCTCTCCATTTTTCTGCAGGTCCCTGCTCTCTTTGACAACCCAGTATGTGACATTCCATTGCCCCTTGAGGGCATCTGTCCAGACTTTGCCCCTTCCCTAGCCTCTGGCAGAGTGGGCACTCAGATCTCAGCTGTCAGATGCCAGAGGAGGTGGTTCCTGATGGTCCATGGACTCTTCTCAGGTGTGTCGCATCTGCCCCCTCACTCCTGTACCTCTTACAGGCAACTGGTGTTTTGGAAAAGTCTGGGAATAAGTGCTGGGAAAATTCTGAGGAGCATTTGGTCCTGGAACTCATGACTGCTGCTGCAGGAACAAGTGAGTTCCCTCAAACTGAGAAAGTTATTTGAGTACAGAGAACAAGGTGGGAAAATAGGTTTCTCAAGGCAATGTACATCCAAGGTCCTCAGCACCACAGCTGGTAGACAGGTCTTCTGATTGAGAAGGATACATGCCCCCCACCCTGGCAGGGGTCTTCGTATGTCCTGCTACACATGACCATCTACACGTGGTCATTCGTGTATAAGACTAATGAAGGCCAGGGTTTGAGGACATGTCACAGCCTTTTGGAATAATCTAAGATGGACAGGACAGTGTGGACCATAAATACAGCCCAATTCGTGTGACAAAAATAATGGGAAACTGACCATTGTCTAAAGTGGGAAGTTCTGGATCATGAGCTTAAGATGGTATTGATACAAGATGGAGTCACTTTAGTTTTCCAACAATGACCCAGAAGTTGATGGATGGATTTTGGGAGCCTGTGAACCGGGCAGAGGGACATGGAAATGCGTCCAACCTCATTACCACTTTGAGAAAATCTGAAACCTCCCACCCCTACACCAAAATAATTTTAAAAACCTATATCCAAGGTTTTTAAAAATCTAAAGTGATGGTGTGGTTTAAATGCCCTCTCCAGGAATCTATGTGCTCATCTTTCTGGTTATTGGATTAAATTCTCTTCTTCCTCAAAGAAACCTTCCTTGCTTAGCTTCTCCATTTCCATCACTTCTCAACATTGCTGCACTGAGTGCCCTACCCAGATTTTTATGAGTATGGGACTTTGTATGATTGTCTGTTTCTCCCCAGACCAAGCAAAGCAGAAAACCTGTTCTGGTCTGTGTCCAGACTCCCAAAATGTTTGTGTGAAAAGGGGTGGGGGAGTAATGTAGTAATGTATCTTCATTAGAGGGGTGAGCAATTTGGAGAGATTAACACATTGACAAGAGGGCACCCCTGATATTACTAGAGAATAGTTTATTGAATATAAAGCAGAGATTCAGCATCCTTAACTCAAGCAAAGCAAGGATCATGTGTCACCACGCCTAAGAATATTTACATCAAGAGCCACTACTTCTGGGCTGGGCAGTACGGCCAGAGACAGGTCATGCTGGCTCATGGCAACAGGGAAGGAGAGCTGGAAGCTATTATAGGACAAAATCCAGGAAGAGGACCAAAGATAAAGCACATATCCACAGCTCCTGACCAAAAGGCAACACAGCCCTGCTACCTCTGTCAAGAGAACTGTGAGCTTGGCATTCCTTTTGTCAGAGGCTGTGGGGTGATGTGGAAAGAGCACAGGCCTGTGGGGACAAGGCCTGCCATCTCTCAGAGGGCAGGCTTCTCAGCTGCTCCAGGGGCAGTGTTCCAGCTTGGCAGGAGTGGGTAACAGCAAGAGGAAACACTATGTGGGCCAGTCGGCACACTGTGTGTGCTTCGTAAACAGCAGTAGCTACTGCCGATGACAGCATGGGCAACACGAGGTGGGTGGGCAAAAAAACCCCAATTCTTTCTCTTTCTCTTGACTTTGTACACATAGCACATTTCCTCCTAAATAATACCATTGTTCTGCTAATGACCTTCTGCAGGGACAGGCAGATGCATCTGCATCCACATGCACCCCTCCATGCTGGCAGGGAAGGACTGCCCCCCCAAACAAACTGCTGACCAGGCAAGAGTGCAGAACAAAACCATTCCTTGTCCTTATCCCTTTCTCTCATCTCCTCTCTCCCTCCCTCCCCTCCCTCCTCTCCTCTCCCTATAATGATCATAGCTTTCCAGAACCAAGAAGGGAATCTAGCTCATCACCCAAAGCCTCCTGCCAGTTGAAGGCAGGAGGGAAAACAAGAAGTCACTACGTGTGCACGAGGCTTGTGGGGAAGGGAGGTGGCCGCACTAATCAGAACTTGACGGTGAGATTAGCCAGCGTGTGTGTGTGTGTGTGTGTGTGTGTGTGTGTGTGTGTGTGGTCGAGGGCATACGGACAGTCTTAGGCTGGGGCTGCAGAACGGCAAGAACAGGGCATTTCCTGAGCCAGCACCAAGGTGAGTGAGCCTATCGAGTGGCTTTCCTGACCATGGCACCTTTGTCTTGGGAGTCCTTGGGGTCTCCTGCTTGCACCCCTTTGGCCTTGGTCTGCCCACCTCGACCACTGCCAGAGCTGCTGGTCCCAAGGTCTGTGCTGACAGAGGAACTGGGGCGGTAGCTGTAGCCACTTCCGGTGCTGCTGCTGATGATGGCTGAGGGCAAGAGTATGGAGGAGAGAGGGTATCAGTCTGCAGGCCATCCAGCTTGTAGCCCCACAGCCACCTCAGCAGAAAAACACCAGAGCTGGACATCCAGGATGCTGTTACGTCCTAGCTCAGAGGAGGACCACGCTGGACAATGGGACCCTACACCCATGACTCAAGGCCTCCCCAAGGCCATCTTCTGAATCCTTTCTCTTGAGGTCAGTGCTCAGGGAGACAGGAAGGAAGTACCACACAGTCACCGTCACCATAGGGTAAGAGAGGACTCGGTTTCCTTGAAGCCAGAGAACCATCACAAGACATTAACAGAAACTCCCAGGTGGGAGGAGAGGAACACAGGGTTATTATCCTATGTGGGAGTCCCTAGCTTCCCTCTTCAGTCAGACTCCCCAATCTATCTGCCAGAGATACTCACAGATGCTCACAGAGGATGGATTCTCGCCAGACATCCTGCAAGACAAGAGTTAGAGTGGGACAAAACCTCAGGGAAGTGTCTAGATTCTGCAGAGTTTCGCTGGGCTCCTGCTTTCTGTCATTTTAATTCATCCTTCAACAACCTGTGAGATGGAGCTCACGATCCCCATTTCAGGGGAGACGGTCGGGGGTGAACCGCAAGTATGCACTTAGTATGTGGCAAAGTCAGTAATTCAGCACAGGTCTGCCCGAGCCCACCAGCCACCTGTCCTTGCACCTGCCACCTGTTCTTCAAGCTTCACATCAGGCCCCCTGCTGGAAGCTGCAGCAGAGCCCACCTGTCAAACCTGCACTTGGCAGGAAACACCCACAAACCCTAATCCTCAGGGACCACAGCTTCCCCCCATTCACCTGCACTCCTCGCCCTCCAGCAGCTTGCGGTAGGTGGCGATCTCCACGTCCAGGGCCAGCTTCACACTCATCAGCTCCTGGTGCTCCCGCAGCAGCCGAGCCAGCTCTTCCTTGGCCAGATGCTGGGCGCCCTCCAGCTCATCCAGCTTGATCCGGGCATCCTTCAGGGCACTGTCCCCCCGCTGCTCAGCGTCAGCGATGGCTGTCTCCAGGTTGGAGCACTGAGAGTGAAGAACAAGGAGACTTTCAGAAGGGACTTAGGGTAGCTGAGGAGCACCTCAGCCCAGGCGAGAACAGGTACCTCTTTTACTAAAGGTGGATCCCCATTTCTCCATCATAGAGGGAGAAACGGAACTTCAGAGTTTGGTGCAAGGTCGCTGCCTACCTGCTTCCTCACGTTTGTAATCTCACAGCGCAGCCTCTGGATGAGCCGATTCAGCTCTGACATCTCATTCTTGGTGTGTTTGAGGTCATCCCCATGCCGGCCGGCTGCCAGCTGTAGCTCCTGGATCTGGTTTCCCAGAGATCGGAATTGGCAACAAGTCAGGCCTGTACCCTTCACATTCCACATCCAAGGGAGGGGGAGGGTCCCAACAACTTTGAGGTAAGGAGAGGCCCACCAGGTGGCTCCATGCAGGAGGTGGTGGAGCTGCCAGAGGGCATCCGTCCAGCTCTGATCACCACTTCCCCATAGAGACCCCACGTGCTAGAGCTCCCTTGTCCCCTGCCCCTTTCCACAGCATTCCCTAGGCTGGATAAAAATAGTCCCCATGTCTAAAGCATTTCTGAACAAGCAGAACTCTGAGCCTCTGGACTCGGCACCTGTTTAAGGGGCATCTTACAAGGGCTGGGTTCTGCTCCAGGGGATCAGCAAGGAATGGGGCAGGTTGAGTCCAGTTCCCATAGAAAGCACCTTCTCCCAAAGCCCTTTCTTCTGATAGGCAGAGGGCAGATCAAGTATGCCCTTGTAGTGATGGAACTGTTGACTCAGGACTTGCAGCTCAAATCATCCCTTCCCCCCCCCCCCTTGTCAGTCATTCAGAAGTCAGGACTGACACAGCCATGGACCAGGAACAAGGAACCCAGGATCCCCACTGGAGCTGGTGCTAGCAGGAAAGTGCTAGAGCCTTAGAGGGTGGCTGGGTAAAGCTTCCCTCAGTGTAGGACTGAAGGTTTTATTCCAGAGCTTGACTACTCTTACCCTTAGATGCCTAGAACCCCCTCTCCCCTCTTGGAAGTCCTCCCACCTCAGTTTAAGAGTGTTCACAGCTCCCTCGTCTCCACTCCCTGCCTACCCCAGGTCAGCCATAGCTACTCTCCTCCATGCGTGTTACTCCTGATGCCTCTGGTCATGTGCCCCAGCTCCTGACACAGCAGTCCTTTAAAGCAGGGCCTCCTGCCTTCTCTCCTTTGTGGAGGCTGCATCCATGTCAGTGTTTTGGCTGTGCCTTGGTAACAGCCTCTGGTAGGAACTCTCCAGGTAGAATGCCATTCAAGCCTTGGTCATGGCCATTCTTCATTCAACATGACCACAAAAGTGTCTCTCTCACCTTCCTGGAGAGGGTGTCCCTTGCCAGGAAAGGGGGCCAGGGAGGAGGGACCCACCTTGGTCTGGTACAGTGCCTCAGCCTCAGCCTTGCTCCTCAGGGCGATCTCTTCATAGTGGGCGCGGACCTCAGCAATGATGCTGTCCAGGTCCAGCTCCCGGTTGTTGTCCATGGACAGGATGACAGAGGTCTCACTGGCGTGAGTCTGGATCTGGGCTATCTCCTGAGTTGGGAAGTAAGGGGAGAGTCAGAGTCCCTCTGCCTTTCCTCTCTGCCCTTGGGTCTTCTGGGCCTGTGACTCCTGGCAAAAAGGGCATGGGTTCAGGGGAGCTACATCTGCTGGGATTCTGTGCGTGGGAGCTGAGGTAGCAGACAGGACCAGGCTCCTGCACTTCTGTGGTCTCCGAGCACAGTTTTGCATTTTTAAAACATAAACTATCCTCCTTTTGGCATCAAAGGAAGATCCAGGGGGAGTCCCTAACTGCAAAGAGGTGGGTAAGGAGGGATAAGAGTGTCCTCACCGCATCGTACAGACACTTGAGGAACTTGATGTCTTTGTCCAGAGAGTCCACCTTGGCCTGGAGTTCTGCCTGAACCGCAAAGGCTGCGTCTGCATCCTGTGGGGGCACCAGAGCTGTCCTCACCCCATCCACCAAGCAGCCCCCACCCATCGGCTGCTCTGTTCCTGCCCCCAAGAGACAACCTGTTTCTTTTTATTTTTTAGTCACAAAGGGAAGCATTGATTAATGCAATTAGTCCACATTGCTTTTCTCTCACTGAATCTTTGGGGCAGGGCCTAAGCTGGCTTTTCCTTCGGCACAGCAGAGATGAGGCCCAGGAAACAGAGTGGGCTTCCCCGAGTCACACAAGAAGAACAAGTTGGGCCAGTTTCCCAATTCCCAGATCAGAATTTTCTCCTGCCATCTCTGTCCATTTTGGGGCATGCTTCCTGCTTCTCCCTCTGGGGGGTCAGCGATGATGATGCCATCCCCTCTCAGCAAACCCCTCCCCAGGGGCTGAAGTCTTGAGCAGAACTGGTCTGGAGGGGGGGTGCCAGAGTCCATAGGGTTTTCTCATGCTCACCTTCTTGAGCACCACGAAGTCATTCTCAGCAGCTGTGCGCCGATTGATCTCCACCTCGTACCTGTGGGCAAGAAGAGAAGACAATAGTGACCTCCGTGCACCACCAGGAAGCCCCCTCTTCTCCCCAGCTGGGCAAGTGTTTGACTTGCACCATCCCTGCAGGATCTTCCAGGTGAGCTCTGCAGAAGCTGGGGTGTGAGCAGTGTGTCCTTGGGTTCATGCATCCCATTCCCAGGACAACGCCTTGGTGCCCAGTGGTGCCACACGTGGGTCACTGAACTGGTCAGCAGGTCAGTGAACAGAGGGATCTGTCCTATCAACCAAGCAGGGAATCTTCAGTGTTTTCCCCTGATCTTTGCACTTTCTCTCTCCCCTCCTAAAATGTGGCACAGAGATAGATGTACCCAGGAGCCTCTGGGAACAGGCCCATGGCACAGAGATAGATGCACCCAGGAGCCTCTGGGAACAGGCCCATGGCACAGAGATAGAAGCACCCAGGAGCCTCTGGGAACAGGCCCGTGGCCTCTACAGGGCCAGCTCACCTCTTCTTGTAGTCCTCCACCACGTCCCGTGTGCTCCTCAGCTCCGAGTCCAGCCGCACCCTGTCTCCGGACAGCGCCTCCAGCTGCTTGCGCAGGTTGCTGATGAAGCCCTCCAGGATGGGCTCCAGGTTCTTCTTGCAGTTGTTCAGGTCCAGTTGCTGCAGCAGCTCCCACTTGGTCTCCAGCACCTGGTTCTGCTGCTCCAGGAACCGCACCTGGGACCACAGTGGATGCTCTCATGTCAGGTACACACTCCATTGACTCCCCGGGTTATGCAGACTTCTCTAAAGCCAGGTGGCCCAGTCCTGCCTCTTCATTCATGGACTCCATGCAAGCCTGACCCTGTGCACCTGCTTGTCCCACAGCCTTCAGGACCAGACCAATCACTGACCACGCCCTGATGAAGGCACCCAGCACCCAGCAAGTACTCTTCCCGATGTCCCAGCCAGGTGTTTCTTCTGCACCATGAGCCCTTCCTTCTGAGTGGGGCTGATTCTAGCAACAATTGGTCTTCTTTAAAGAGCTGGCAGTAGCCAGGCACAGTGGCTTGTGCCTGTAAGCTTCAGCCTATGAAGCAGCTGGGGCTAGGGATCGCAGTTTGAGTAGTGCTCGGGGCAACACAGTCCCAAAAAATAGCTGGGCGTGGTGGCTCATGCCTATAATCCCAGCCACCTGGGAAGATGAGCCTGGGGATTGCTTGAGTCTGTGGTACCCTGGGCAACGTGAGCCTGCGCTTCCATGGGCAAAAATAGCGAGACCTAGTCTCAAAAAAAAAGAGCTGATAGTTCCCCAGAAACTCACCACTTTTCTCTCAAAGTAGGACTCCCATACCACTCCCTCCCCCCTTCCCTAGTCTCTCTGTAAAATCCTCAAAGGAAGCAAGACACCCACTCTGCCTCTGCACTCTACCTCACTCTGCCTCTGCACTCTTCCTCCCCATCACCACCTAGGAGCCCTTCCTGAGGTCCAACTGCAACTTGCCATTCACAGGGTCCTGCGCACCCTAGGTGGCAGGGAAATGCTCATCTTGCCAGCCCAGCTTTCCCCTGTGAGACCCACCTTGTCGATGAAAGAGGCAAACTTGTTGTTCAGAGCCTTGATCTGCTCCCGCTCCTGGGTGCGCACTCTCTGGATCTCGGGGTCCAGCTCCACGTTGAGCGGTGCTAAGAGGCTCTTGTTGACCGTGACCCGATGGATGCCCCCCGGTGGGCACATGGATGGGCACATGGGCCCCAGGGCTACACTGCCAAACATGCTGCCCGCAAAGCCGATGGGCCGCCCCCCTCCACACCCAGAGCCAGGTGCAAAGCTGTAACCTTCGGAGTGAACGCCGCCCCCAGCTGTATTGAAGGGAAGACATCGATTACCCCCAAGACTGTAAAGGCTCCGACTGCCAAAACCAGTCCCAGCTCCTTTGCCAGCTGTATGGTAAGAAGCAGCACTGCCCACAGCCTTCCTGAGCATCACCGCCGAGTGCCCGCTGAAGCCACCCTTGTCACCAACGGACTTGAAGTTCAGCTGCCGGCTCATGGTGGGAGGACAGAGTTCCCGCTTAGAGAAGAGCTGTCCCAACAGAAAGCGAGCACGCTGACAGGAGCGTTGCCTCCTTTTATCCTGCGCAGGCCGGGCACCGGAAAAGGGCGTCTCCATTATCTCCCTTCCTTGTGCTGAAGGGCCAGGGGCCACGGGCAATTTGTAGAACAGAGATTTCCAAGCCCTTTGCAGCAACAAAGCGCTTCTGATGGCGAGCAGGATCTGCTGGCCTTGCAGACTGGAGAGGCCAATCTGGTGTTTATCTGCGCTCCTAATTAAGGACCTGGAGAGCTATCCCCACCAGAGATCTCCTCACTCTGTTTTTCCAGGACTGCCTCCTCCTCCTCCTCCTCCTTGCTTATCTATGGACACAAAGCGGGGGTGATGCCTACCTGTATTCGGAGAGGGCTTGTCTGAAAATCCCAGATTTCCCTCCCAAGAACACATCTCCCTAGCATCTGGTTGAGGAGCTGAGGTGCTTTTATCAGAAAAGAGACCGGAAAGGATATGATGGGTGTCCTCAAAGGATTCGATCCCAGAAAGAAGTCCCAAGGGTCACTCTAAGGACCCAAGTAGCCCATCAATGGGACAGAGCCCAGGCGGAAGTGCATGCAGAGAGTCTACAAGACCCCAGAGGCAGTACTGTCTGGGGCTTTCTGTACCTGCCCACGTGGTGGTGACATTGGTGCCTTTTCAACAGGCACTTTTCAACAGGCCAACAGCCTTTCAGGCTGCTGGCAGTTCCTGCAGTCAAGTGTCTCTTCTGGACATGGCTATTGGCCTCTCAGGAGGCCAGTCTACAGCACAGCTTCCAAATCTTGGACGTAAGCTCTTTCCTACCTGGGGAGGTCTCTCCGTCTCTGGCCCCACTCCCTGGAGGCACCCCACTCCTGGTAGTCAAGGTACAGGAGCCCCTAAGTTTCACTCTGGGGTCTCCTGCTGGTTTCCCACTTTTGGAGGCCACTCAATTTGGGAACAGGAAGGACTGTCCCTTTAAGGTTCAGGTAGTCCTGGAAGTGTGAGATGTTGAAAATATTTCAAAATCAAGCGTTTGGTAGCTTCCCTGACATAAGCGCCTGACCACTTTCTGTAACTAAATTGGGAAGCCTTCACCTGTTTGGCCCTTCCGGAGGGTAGAAAACTGTCCCTGTCTGTGGGGATGGGAGAAGGGTGAGGCTAAGCTAGGGGGAGGGAGGCAGGATGGAACACTGGCCTAAAATGCTGTGTCAGAGGGCTTGCCCTTCACATAAGGCCTCCTCAAAATTCCCAAGGTAGTGGTAGAAGCTCCTTCTCCAGGACCCTGTTTCCCAACCTTCCTGGAAGGGCCCAGCCCAAGGGCATGAGAGGGCATCATTGGAATCATTTCCTGTGGCATTCTATGCCAAATTGTAAGTACTAGTGCGTGAATGTCAACAAACAGACTTGGGAGTGACCAGCACATGCTCCGGCCAACATGGAGCCTGTAGACCAAAGAAGAATCTATAGGAGAACTCAAGCCAGGCCTAAAGCACCTGAAAAGGGTTCTGAGCAGGGGCTAAGAGGTACTCTGGTGAGGAAGGGCTGATTTGGGATGGGGTTTTAGGGACCTCCAGAAAGCCAGATCCCCTCAGGGTGGGGCTGGCTCAGAGTAGGTGCTCCCAAGCAGTGGGCATGGGGAACCTCCAGAAAGCCAGATATCCCCTCAGGGTGGGGCTGGCTCAGAGTAGGTGCTCCCAAGCAGTGGGCATGAGAGTGTTACTTGTAGTAGTGATAACAGCAAGGGACAGCTATGGGGAAAGTGATCATGGTAGCAAAAGAGTGCACACTGACTCTTCGTTCCCATGTGGCAGGCATCATGAGATTTCTGAACTCTCACATTCTTGATTCCAGCTTATAGATGAAGGACTAAGGCTTAGTGATGCCAAAGAATTTGTCCAGCATTATTCAGGGAGTCCAGGATGGGATTCAGTTCTAGCGTGCCTGGTCTCCTGGTCGGTGTACTCAACCTTCATGTACTCCTAGAACTGAGAGTGGGAGCCAAAGAGGCAAGGACTTTCAGGTGCATGTGGCAAGCATGGCAACTCTGGACAGCCCTGGGTCCCGAGTCACTTACACTTGTGTTGTCAAGCTGAGTTGATGACACAGGAGATGGGGAGGTTGCTCCTGACTGGGGCTTGGGTTGGGTGGTTGCTCTCGATTAGAAATCACTCTGGGATTCCCAGAGAAACTTAGTTGACGTGGAAATGGATATCAGGAAGGAAAAGACTCACTTGCATAGAGGGCTATTTTATTCTAGAACCCCCAGTAGCTGGGCTTCCATCGAGGCATTCCAAGGGGGAAATAAGCCTGGTTATGGGGGGGTCCCAGTCTCCTGGGTCAAACAAGTCTAGACCCTCAGTGCCAGGATGAATAAGAACCCCAAGTTGCTAGGGGAGCTGCACCTCCTACCAGGCACCTCAACAAAAGTGTATCTACAAAGCAGGAAAGGCACAAGACTGAATCTTCAAGGTGGAGAAGATGGGGTGAATACAAACAAGTTCAAGGTGCCCAGGAGAGTGTTGTGGAAAGACCTAAGACCACCCACACTCAACATGGTGGCTGAGAAGAACTGGGACCAGAATTAGGGCCCATGTCATTGTATTCATTCCACAAATACTCAACAAGCATCTCTATGTGCCAGGCCCTATGTCAGTGTCTGGTGTTGATGATGGCGACAAGGGCCGCATCGCTTGCTAACAGGAACAGGTGGCTGAGAGGAATTTCCTGACAGCAGTGTTGGGAGCCCCTCCTCAGTGATTCCTAGAGAATATAATTGCAGGGAGTTGTTTTTGCTCTATACAATAGGACCTCTGACAGTTCCAGTCTTCACTGTGTTGACTACATTTTAATTAGTCATCACATCCACACCCCAGTCTTTGAGTTCACAGAATAATTAATGTCTAAGGCTTGAAGAAATTGGCCCATTCAATAAGTATAAAATTAAGCACCTGTTATGTGTCCTGCTCTATGCTAGACACACACACACACACACAGAGAGAGAGAGAGAGAGAGAGAGAGAGAGAGAGAGACTAAGATACTCTCCTCCCCCTCTGAGAAGTTGAAATCAAACAGAAGGAAACAATATATAAGCACATGAACGTTGTACAGCTGCATTAATGCTGTGGTTTTAACTCAACATGTCTGTATTGGATTATGTACTCAAATGAGTGACTCAGACAGGTTATCATAAAAACTCTGATTTGTTTAAAAATTAGAATAGAATGTTCTGGGCCTTCAGGGGTGGCTGTCAGGAGATGAAAGTTGAGTCAGATTGGAGAGGTGCCTCCAGAGGTAGTGAGCAGCCAAGGCAGCGGCAGGGATCAGTTTGACTTGGGAAGCAGAGGTTGATGGGAAGAGATGGTGGAGGCAGAAAACTTCCTTTTTCTCCGCAGACAGTGTGGAATCATGAGAGGAAGAAACCTCATACAACCAATGTTTTATGTTAAAAATTAAGCTGTGTGACATGAGGGGAACTGCGGGGCAGATGGGCCCTGGGTGGGGGCGGGGGAAGGACCACTAAAGACCCACTTTTATCTACCATCTTCATTAAGGGGATTCTTGAGGGCAAGTCCCATCATCCTTCTTGGCAAAGCAGATCATAGTGAAGGGAACCAGGAAGTCAATTCACATCTGCTCGTTTAAGAACAGACTCTGAGGACCATTTTTTTTCTTGCCTCTTGATCTTTTGATTACTCCTGGACAAAGGAAAAAGAATCCTGGGGATCATGGGCATCAGTGAGAAAGAAAGACCCTTGAAAGATTCTTGAGCTGAGGACACAAGACTGAGGGACAAACTGCAGCACCTCAGACCTGGAAAGGACTAGAAACGGAATTCTCTGACTCCCATTCAAAATGCGCTCCGTGCAGGAAGCTGGGGCGCTTGGCCTGCCTGACCCAGTTTGAAATACGCCTGTTTTCCAACCTCTCCAAAGTTTTCTCAGACAACAGAATTCATCCACTTTTCTCCATTTCTCTCCACACCCCCCACGGACACCCTTCACCCTCCTGACGTGAAACTGTCAGTGTCAAGTCTGACAACCAGACCAGAGAGGTAGGCAGAGCCCACTGCTGCAGTCCGTGGCTCAAGCCTGGGCTGGAGGTATGTGGGAAGGGATGTGGAGAGAGTGAAGCCAGAAGTTACGTGTGGGCAAGAAAGGGAAGGGTCACAGAATATGTAGGAAACACCCCAGAGAGGAGAGAGGGGTGGCTCTAGATTGTGCTGCTGGGTGGCCAACTGTCTCTGTCTACCCAGAAATTTGGGGTTTTTCTAAGATGCAGGTCCTTCAGTGTCACAAGGCAGACAGTTCTGGAAACTCTGGACAGTTGGTTACCCTAACATTGCTCTCCCCTGAGGAGCACAGAGTGTTAAATTCTCCGGTAGTTTGTAAGGGTCATTGAAGTTAATCTCTGAGTCAGCACTTGCAGGAGAAGCTCACTAGTGTCTCTCCACCTCCATCCACCCCTCTCCCCCCACTTCCAGCACAAGTGCAAACATGATTTCCCCCGATTATTGAGAAGACAGGTAGCCAAGTGACGTCCATTTACATTCAATTCAGCTCTCACTTGTTCAATGCCCGCTCTGCTACGAGGCTCCGTGCCAAGTGAGAGCCCAGGCAGGCTATCAACACGCTCGAATCCCCACTGCTTGCTGCCCTGTCCACATGGGCACGGTATGCTGGGCCGCTGGTTATCAGAACTCAGCAGCCAGTGGGCGCTCAGTGGAGTCTGGTGCTGGTTCCGCCAGAGCCCCTTTCTGAGAGCTGACAATCGCACAACTCAGGGTGCCCACAAACCCCCTGCTGAGCTCCCCCCCTACCCTCTCTACAACACTAGCTTCTCCCTTCTCCCCGCTGCAGCCCTGTGCAAGGGCAGCATGGCCCAGCCTCGATCCTCAGGAGAAGAACGTCAGTGCCATTTAATGAAGCAGCTGTTGAGCCCTCGGCTGCCTTGGTGCCAGGAGAAGAAGCCCCTCCTCTGGGCAGAGACCACCCTCTGCTGTGTGAGCAGCAGGACTTCAGTCTCCATTTGACCCCCACTGGGCCCTGGTGCTGGCACAAGCCGCTGGACCTTGAGCAGTCCTGGGTGGGTTGCCTGCATGTCAGGGGTAGTCTCCCCTAGTGCCGGTGGGTGGGAGCCTCTGACCTGAACTTTCTGAGTTTACACCTATTTCTCCTGGGCTGGCTGAGCTCTGTCTCATCCCTCTGAGCCCCTGGGGGAAGAGGATGTTGCCCACATCCCATCTCATGGTGCCCTCAGGACTCCAGCCACTGGCACTCCGCCCTGACCCCTTCCCTGGCTTCCCTCTGGTCAGCCAGGTAGTGCCTGTGCCCTCAGCACATCCTGGACGGCACCTCCCGGACTTCCTCCATCCTGCCTCTCTCTCCCTGCTCTGTCTCCCATGGCTGTTATGACAGACCCTTGCCTTTTAGTGTAGATCAAACACTTGAATTCTCTTCTCTTTCCTCTTTTTCTTAAAAGACAAGCTCTTTGGACCTACAACTCCACCCACCACCTACCTCGTCACCCCAGGGAGCTTCCCTCTGCGCGCAAATGCACAGGTATGTGGAGACAAGCACTGTCTTGCTCCAGGAAGGACGTTTTCTTCCATTTGTTCCTTTCAAAAAAACCACCAAATCAACCCCCTCCCCCATTCCTGTATTATTCAATCAGCTCCTTACCTATGACCGCCCCCCCACCTCCAGAGGTTTATCAGGGATCCTCTGCTCACCCCAGCCCCTTATTACAGGATGCTTCTTTTCAGAAAGACAGCAGAGTCTGGGGGAAATGCCTTAATCTTTTGATCATGACTGTGAATCTGGCTGCTTGATCCGCCTCTTCCTTTGCCCATCTCCAAAGCAAACAAGCTGGCTGCTTAGCGGGCTGTAATTAGACCAGTCATCACTAATGACTTGCTCTCTATCTCCCATCAAGCTCCAGTCCTGTCCAAACAGCAGGGAGGAGCCCAGCCCCACCCTCCCACCCAGTCCCCTCCAAGAAGACTGAGCCTGAGCTGGGGGACTTGGCTTGGGGGGGCGCTGCCTCAGGCGTGAGGGGAATGGTTCTGCTCACATTATAATGGCATGTGGGGCCTCAGAAAAAGGGATTAGAAGGAGGGCTGTTCTTCCCAGGAAGAACAGAACACTAAGGGGCCTGGGTGAGTCCAGGCAAAGTCAAAAGTGAGAGGAAGAAAATGTTAAAAATATAGGACATCCACAAAGAGCTATAAGGGAGCTAGAAAAGACTAGGCTGGTGGGGAAGCCTGGTTGGTCCTGTGGGGGGCTAAAGGCATAGCGAGGGCG